>JANHZU010002096.1:240549-252390 GCA_032468055.1 Acrochordus granulatus | reverse complement strand
ACATTTCCTAAAGAAATGGAAATCTGAATGTTATAGAATATATAATCTGCTTATAGTGTAAAAAGTAAAGCATTTAATGTCTTTAATCAGATTGAGCATGTGTAAATGAACAATACCTTGGCATTCAGAATGTGTGGGGACTAAGTGGGAGGTTTGAGAAAAAGCTGCAGTTTCAGTAGTTCTTATGATGACTCACTGCCTACTGCTTGCAACGTGGCTGATATTTTAAAAAATCCACATAAGCACTCTCATCATGTTATACAGATGGGGCTTGGATTTTTATCAGGTTGTATAACAGCTTTCTCTTACCAATTCGTTTTTGTAAAAGGACATTGCTGTTGCCTGGTTATCTAATAATTTTAATCAAAGTTAATAATGTTAAAAGCTTTTATCCTAATATTCACCAATCTGCCTACCTTCAGGGCAGTGTGTGGAAATGGTCAGCTGCAAGTAATATTTCCTGGCAAAAGTGAGCAGGAGAATTAATGTTAATTTGGAAGGCCCATGGAATGTCCTTCAGGACATACTGAATTCTATAAAGCTTTTTTGTGCTTTATCCCTGATATGGAAATCTATATCCAGAGCATAAATAAAACTGCACAACACCATCTATGTGGCTAGTTGTTTTCTAGTAGAATAAATATATTGTGTCTGATTTACTGACTACACTTTTAAACAGCTAACCTGAAAATGAAGGACTGCAAATAATATAATTTATGTATGTGTGAGAGAGAGATATCCATTGTGGCCTATGTTGTGCGTCACAACATCTTTGTTATATTGTTTATTCTTGAAGGCTTGTTGTGCTGTATAATAGCTCCAGAAGTTTTGTTGAGGGTCACCATGTGTGGGAGAGCAAACAAATGTAGGGCATGGAAATTTCAGCTTCTAATCTTACTTGCTTCTCAACATTACTCTTCAGCCTCAGGCAGGTAACAGTTTGTCATAACCTCCCTGGCCTTGGAGGTTTATTGTAGGTGTAAAGGAGGTGAGAATGGTAAAGGGCAAATATTATTCATGCTTTACTTCCAGGAAGTTTTTTTCTAGTCATTTTTAAAGATGGGTAGGACTGTTTTTAGATTTTGGGAGTTAGATTTGAAGCCTAATGACTCATGCAGTCATAAGCTCTGGGCAAGTTTGACTAGGTACTTCAAGGTAGAAGAACCAGAAAACTGTGGTAGAAGAACCAGAAAACTAAAAAAAGTTTTGTTTGTTTGCTTAATATATCTTGTCATAGTGTGACTTGGGGAAAAAGTATTAATGAGCCATATTTAATAATCTTCTTTCTTGTTCTGAAATATACAACAGTGACTGACTCAGGGAAAGTTTTAACTCCAGGCCCTATGGTCTTCAGTCAAAAAATACTTTTAAACCATGATTTGAAGTATAACTAGCTTCAAAATTAACAGCATCAAGTTTTTGCTAGACCATTTTGTAAATAAATAGTCACCAAAAGTTTGATGTTCGCTGGAAAACTGAAGTTCAGATTGTATGAGATGATGAAAATGTGAGCTGGGCTGGTTTTTTCCTTGAGTGGATAATCTACATAGAAAAAAAAGGCAGTGTAAAGTTATACATTATTTAAAGGGCATATATTTCATTTGACTATCAAACAGTTTTCAGTTTATCTGACTCTGTTGATTCAATTTTCATGCTGCAAAGTATGAACTGCTTTAGGATTTTTTTTATACCAAGATAATAATTTTGAACTAATGGTTCAAAACTAATGATTCAGGAACAATTTCCTCCTCCTTTACACACGTACCATTTTTCTTGTTTTTTTTTCCATCTGCTATCTTGTAATAAGCATTTTCTTCCTGTAAAAGCCTCAGCAATATTTTAATGATACTATTTCAGAAAATGCAGTTTATGCCAATAGCCAAATATGGAAACAGGAAGTTCTTGAAGTGGAAAGGAATAGACTCTAACAAGATAACATTGTAATATAACAGAGGACTTTCCAAAATAATGACATCTCCATAGAAAGTGACTTCATCATCAAGTGAAGTCATAATCTGTGAAACTGAACTATTGGAGAGGAGCATCTGAAAGCTAGATTGTACAGCTGATAGATGGAGATCCATGAAAGGATTCATTTCATTGTACTAGCAAATAGTTTGTGACTTTTTAATATTCCATGCAGTTGAGTATGATGCACTATTGAACATTTTATTTAAAATGTACAAAGAAATGAGTATTCTTGCTGTCCATTACAATATTTCTAGATTTTCTTTTCACTAAAAACATTCTGTATTGTATTTTCCTGGCAAAAACACTCCATACTACCTTCCATTTTATCTAAAATAGTATTATTATTGAAGAGTATATATTTCCTGAACTAAGCTAGACATGCACACTATTTTGATTGATAGTTCTGTTTTAACCAGTGCAACATGATGCTTTTGTTAAACTTTAGGGATGCAAAAGGTCTAATCCAGGACTGATCTGCAAACTGAATTAGTTCAGATTCTTTCTTCTTTGTAAAATGTGCTTTATCTTCTGCTTTTATGTGTACACCTGGTTTCTTCACATTTTTTTTAGGAAATACCCCTCAGCAGGATATGTTTTATTTTTTAAAAAGATATGTAAATATTTAACATAGCTTCTCATCTCAAGTAGTTCTTTAAAGTTTAACTTTTTTGAAAAAAAAGTGTAGTACAGAGAACTACAAAGCACTTTTCAAATGGCTGGACATTATATTTATTTATCCAGAAATAAATTCATTTTGAAGTTGTGCCTCTTTATATAAATTCCTGACAATGAAAAGTACATAATTAGATAGAATCTGCTTGGTTGGAATGAGATCAGGGATGGATCTGGTCTATTCAGCAGATCAAAAGGATTCCTAATGCCTAATTCTGTGTGTGATTTTTTTAAATAAAACTTTTAGTTTGTAATAAACAATTATGCAATTAAATGTTAAGCCTGTGTAATAATTTTGAGTGCTTACATGTGATTTATTTCTTTTTCTTCAGTTTTTTACAGAATAAGATGGATGGTAGCTTTGATTGTGATTGTGGTGAGCTGGAGCCACCTGATCATTAACTAACAACATCTCTGCTAAATCAAGAGTTCCTCTTCCTAAGTAAACTAGACTGTAAACAGAGAGAAGGAAGAAGAAAAGCCACCCTAGAATGAAGCTGCTCAGGACCAGTCCAACACTGAATGTATCTGCACTGTGAGGAGGATGTTCATAGAAGCCTATTACATGCATATTTATTCACATTTTTGTTAAATGTTGACCAGTTTGGCACAGTAGAGTGAAGTGCAGAAAATGTCACTTCGTTCCATTTGATTTACGTGGTGTTTCCTTTTAATGTCTGCGGATATGCTGCACCTTTCTTGAACTATGAATGCTGCAACTTCTCTCTCTCTGTTCAGTGTGATCTGTAAAGAGTGTAAGTGCTTATCCTAACAGAGAAACAGAAGCCCAACTGACTGACCATGCAATGAGAGTATCAAGAAACTACACTGCAGTCAACCTGACATTTTTCTTCTTCTTTTCTACAAGCTCCTTAATCTACCAGTGGAAGCATCTCTATATATTTGTAGAAGTCTAATTGTTTTAAGAGGGAGAAACAGGATATAGGATTTCAAAAATGGCAGAAAAGTTTGAAAGTCTCATGAACATTCATGGTTTTGATGTAGGTTCTCGGTATATGGACTTAAAACCGCTTGGCTGTGGTGGCAATGGCTTAGTTTTTTCTGCTGTCGATAATGATTGTGACAAAAGAGTAGCTGTCAAGAAGATTGTGCTTTCCAATCCTCAGAGTGTCAAGCATGCTCTGCGGGAGATCAAAATTATCAGAAGACTTGACCATGATAACATTGTCAAAGTTTTTGAAATCCTTGGTCCCAATGGGAGTCAGTTGACTGATGATGTTGGCTCTCTGACAGAACTGAACTGTGTTTACATCGTTCAAGAGTACATGGAGACAGATCTGGCTAACCTGGTGGAGCAGGGGCCCTTACTGGAAGAACACGCTAGACTCTTCATGTACCAGCTGCTACGTGGGCTCAAATACATTCACTCTGCAAACGTTTTGCATAGAGATCTCAAACCAGCAAACCTGTTCATTAATACTGAAGACTTGGTGCTGAAAATTGGTGACTTTGGCCTTGCACGGATCATGGATCCTCACTATTCCCATAAGGTAAATAAAAATAAGTTGTTTTCCTTTAAATTGGAGGTAGTCATACTTGGAGACAAGTTTATCATAGGGTATGCTTAATAGCTGGTCAAATTATCTATAACAAAGTTTGTCACATTTATGCTTTGGTTATATGCCATATACATATCTTAGCAGGATTCTTTATCCTTTAGTAAAAGCAATGTGCACAATCTTGTTATTCTCTTAGTCAACATATTTATCCTTTATGTTAGTGTGATTGGATAAAAACCAAAGCCTGTGGTACTCAGGCAGACTTGAAAGGCTAACTGCCAGATATATCTAAACAGTTGTGGATAAATTGCACTGAGAATCTTGAAGGAAGGCTGAATGCATGTATCATAAATCAAATGCAAGCAATGTTTCTTTTCACAGGGCCATCTTTCTGAAGGACTAGTCACTAAATGGTACAGATCACCTCGCCTCTTACTGTCACCCAACAACTATACGAAAGCCATTGATATGTGGGCTGCAGGTTGCATCTTTGCTGAAATGCTGACAGGGAAAACTCTCTTTGCAGGTTGGTAAAAGACAATCAGGTAGAACTCTGCCAATTAAATATGGTGTCATATGTAAAGGGTGCCAAGAAAGTCCAGAATTCATTTTTCAAGGAGATGCATATGAATAAGAGCATTCTGGGTATTAAAAGATTCCATGGGGAAACTGAACAGTGTATGTATGCTGAGGATGCCATCATAAGAAATTCCTGAGGTCTGGTCTTGTCGTGTCTTGTTTGTCATTCATTCATTCATTTAAATATATTGGCCATCCAACTCCAGTAAAGTAGCATGGATGAATCAGAATGTTCTAAAATACAACTTTCTTTTGCTCTTTGCTTGCCTAGGTGCCCATGAACTTGAACAGATGCAGCTGATTTTAGAATCAATTCCCGTTGTGCATGAGGAAGACCGTCAGGAACTTCTTAATGTAATCCCAGTTTACATTAAAAATGACATGACTGAGCCTCACAAACCTTTAACTCGGTTACTCCCAGGCATTAGCCCCGAAGGTAATTTGGCTCCTCTCTTTTTTCTTCCTCTTCACTCCTCTTTGTTTACGCTTGACCATGAGTTTGTGGTCAGGATGACTTGTACTTCTAAACTATTGTGATGCACAGCATACAAGACTTTCTAAAACAAAGGATAATACTTTAGGCATACCATGTACTGCTCTTTTCTAGTTTTGGAACATCATGGAGCTAATAAATGTATTATTCTTGTGCTGTTAATTCAAAGTTACAACAGAAATTTGAAATTCTGCAGGAAGCTGAACTACACAGTGGGGAATTGACTGGTCTCTATAAGGGTCAAAACATTTACATCATAATGAATAGTGAACTTGCAATTATGAACAAACCAGTCACCACAGATGCCTGCCTTTCAACAAATCCTATATTACATATCTGTGCCAAACCCCATAGTCAGCTTTTGTATTTCTGCCTAGCTACTGCAGGTGATAATTTAAATTGCAATCAGGTGAATTAGGTGTTTCATAAATCTGGTATTTTAATGTAGGTTAAAATGTTAAGGAACTCACCAAGTCTGATATTTTAAATCTACATTGAGTTCATTGCCAGTCTTCTATTATCTGCACATTTTATTTTCTGTCATTCCATCATATTCACTACTGGTTATAGCAATGAGAGATATAGTCAAACAGATTCCATACACGTGCCATAAACTGAGATGTTATCTTATGCCAGAAAGAAAATGCAATTTTTTTTTTTACTTTTTTGCATTACATTTTGATCCTGAAATATTTCAGGAATGTGTTTAAAGGATTTAAAAAAATGTTTGGGTTTGTCCTGTAGCTTTGGACTTCCTGGAACAAATACTGACCTTTAGTCCCATGGACCGATTGACAGCAGAAGAAGCTTTGTCTCACCCGTACATGAGTATTTATTCCTTCCCAACTGATGAGCCCATTTCAAGTCATCCTTTCCATATTGAGGATGAAGTGGATGATATTCTGCTGATGGATGAAAGTCACAGCCACGTCTATAATTGGGAAAGGTAAGCTTTTGGGAGATTTCTCTAGATACTTGTAGTAGTTGTATTTGAAATACCAGCTGATAATAAAGCAGTTAAATGCTTTGTGGTATTTAGATGTCACCAGAATATGCATCTGAGTCTGGCCAAACATTTCAGGGTATCTTAAAGACCAAATATTTTCTTAAATTGCATGCAAAAGTAGTCTTTGACTTAGAACCATAACTGACCTCAGAAATGCAGTCCTAAATTGTTGCAGTTATAAGTTAAGGCATCACATGACCAGAGCCAGTTTTTCAGCACTTTTTGCACTGTCATTAAGCAAAATCGGGTCATAAGTAGTTGGGGGGGTCAGCTCGTAACTTCAAATGGTCACTAAGCAACTGATCATAAGTTGAGGACTACCTATATATCATCGCTGAGAAGTTCTCCACATTTCTCTGAGAAATATGCATAACCCAGCAATTAACTGTAAAACTATTAAGCCTAAAAATGTAATTTTTTAGGAATTATAATAAATTCTCATAAAGCTACTCTAAAAGTAAATGGATGTTTATCCTTTATTAATATATAAGTTGTTAATTATTACAGATATCATGACAGTCAGTTTTCAGACCATGAATGGCCTGTTCATAACAACTTTGAAGCTGATGAAGTACAGCGAGATCCAAGGGCTCTTTCAGATGGGACTGATGAGGAAGAAGTACAAGTAGACCCACGAAAATATTTGGATGGCGACCGTGAAAAGTATCTAGAAGACCCAGCATTTGATACCCACTTCTCCACTGAGCCTTGTTGGCAATATCCAGATCACCATG
Organism: Acrochordus granulatus; assembly: GCA_032468055.1. Taxonomy (NCBI): domain Eukaryota; kingdom Metazoa; phylum Chordata; class Lepidosauria; order Squamata; family Acrochordidae; genus Acrochordus; species Acrochordus granulatus. The sequence goes on along the minus strand of JANHZU010002096.1, from coordinate 245,415 downwards.
AAAACAAGTACTGTGATCTGGAATGTAACAATACTTGTAATTACAAAATGAGATCTTCATCATATCTAGATAATTTAGTCTGGAGAGAAAGTGAAGTGAACCATTACTATGAGCCCAAGCTTATCATAGATCTTTCTAACTGGAAGGAGCAGAGTAAAGAGAAGTCAGATAAAAAAGGCAAGTCAAAATGTGAAAAGAATGGATGGGTGAAAGCTCAGATAGCTCTTGAGGAAGCTTCCCAGCAGCTTGCAGAAAAGGAGAAAAACAAAGGGTTTGATTTTGATTCATTCATTGCAGGAACAATTCAGCTTAGTTTGCAGCACGAGTCAATGGCTGTCGATAAGTTGAATGACCTGAATAGCTCCGTGTCTCAACTAGAATCAAAAGGCATTTCTAAATCGGTTAGCAGAGAGAAACAGGAGAAAGGAATGGCTAATTTGGCTCAGCTGGAAGCCCTCTACCAAAACTCATGGGATAGTCAACTGGTCAGTGGTGGGGAGGAATGTTTTCTCATAGATCAGTTTTGTTGTGAAGTAAGAAAGTATGAGCAGATGGAGAAAGAGAATCCATACCCCAGTTATCTGGACAGGTTTTTTAGCAAGAAAGACGACCTTGAAATGCTAGAAACTGAGCCAGCTGAAGATGGAAAACTTGGGGAGAAAGAAAGAGAAGGCAGCTTTTTGAATAACAGTGGAGAATTTCTATTTAGCAAGCACCTTGAAGCTATAGCTATTCCTCAGTTTCCCACCCCAGTTGGCTCACCACTTAAGTCCTTGCAGACCACGCTCACTCCTTCTGCTATGAAGTCATCTCCCCAGATCCCCCATAAGGCCTACAGCAGCATTCTGAAACACCTAAACTAAACAGCAGGCATTTCTTTTTGTATTCATGAAATGTGTTCTTTTTTATTATGTAGTCTTTTTTTACTTGAAATCAAATGATGTAACTTTGGTATGGATTTCCTTAGTTTTCTGTTTACCATTGTTCTTAACAATCCAAAATTCCTTTTAACATGACAATGTTTTGTTAACATAAAAGCATGTCGTTTGCACACAAAAGTAAAGAGAAAGCTTCACAATGCAAATTGGAGGAGGAAACAAGAAGAAAAAATGCACTAAACCAGTAGAAACACTCTTCTTTTAAACAACTCATGCTTTGCAGAGGAAAAGTAAGAATCTTGCCTTGAAAATTTACAGTGAGACTATTCATATTTGCATGAAAAATATCTATTTTTCCCTCACACAGTTTTTCATTCACAGTGTATTTTAGAATTTTTCATACTGTATACATTTCTTCAACACATGATACCAGCAGCAACTGTAAATGAACCTAGAATTTGGTACGCATGTGTTCTCTACCTCAAGGTAACTGCAGTATGTGGCAAGCGTCAACCACCCCTAGTGCTTATCATAATGCACTTCTATTTAGCCAGCATTATTGTAGTAGGTGGTATTATGGAGAAGAAGAAAAAAATGAATATTTATAAATATTCTGGTATGTATACTTTATAGTGGAAATGTTAATATGCAGCGTTTTTATTTATTTTAGCAAATTATATTTTCTGTAATGGTAGAAAGTCAAATTCTTTTGGACTTGCTTTACAGATGAAGTTCTTATTAGCACTGTGGTTTGTTGCCTACATAGCTGAAATAGAGATGAAATAACATCTCCTTATTTTGAGGTGATCCATGTGAGTTTTTTAAAAGATTTCACTTCAAGTAAAATGTGTATAGGAATTTGGAGGTGCTTAGTCTCTCTCTCTTCTCTCCTCTCTCTCCAAAAGAATTAGGAATTGTTTTATCATAAAATGCTCCTAGAAGTCTTAATTGTGTTATTTTTTTAAACAATTTTTGTAATGTTAGTTGTGTGCATGGAAACAATTAAGGTACAACATTACTGTAGGTTAAAGTTCTATATGGTCAGGCATTTTGTTTTTATTGTATGTTTTTACTGAATGATGCCTTTGTCTCACCCCCCCACCCCCGAAAGCAAGCATGAGTATTAATTAGGTTAAATGTAGCATGTAGCATCTCAGTCTTTGGGCAGTTCGTTTTGCCTTCTGGATTTGGGTTTTTTTTTTCATATTTGGGAAACTATGTATCATTGGCTCCCCTGTTTTAAAGAAAGAAACAAATAAAACACGGCCAACAAAAAATAAGTCTTGTGGTCTCCACAGGTAAATAAATGCCTCAGGTTGATTTGTGATCCTCCCAGCCTGGGCAACCAAATTCAAGGCCTGTTTGGATGTCTTGAAACTGGACATGGGGCCTTCATGAGCAGCAGTGTGGAAATGTTTTTCTTGTGTTTGTAGTTACACAGTTGAAAGTTTGCTTGCCGGGGAATTCTGGGTGGTGAAGTCCATCCAGTTTAAAGTTGCCAAGGTAGAGAAACACTGGTGGAGACTGCGTGACCACAGTTTGATTGCTGTGCAGAGGAAAAAGGTCTGTCCTCAAAGCTGGTGACCTTCATCTTAAATGCAGATGATCTCTTGTGTTTAAACCTGATGTGAGCATCTGGATAATCTGCTTCGGATTTAAAGTGAATAGATTGCAACCTGCATTACAATACCATGGAGACTGAGGCATTGTCATGAAGCGGTTTGTTTAGATGGTGCCATTTTTACATTTAAAAGGCCATTTAAGTTGCAGAGTTTTGTCCAAAGGAATAAATGCAGGACAGTCAGAAGTGATTGGGCCATTTTTTGCTGCTATAATTAAAAAAACCCTGAGTGTTCCAATACATCTTAATATCCTTCGTAATCCATATTGATGAAGATTCTCAATCATCCAGGTAGATTGTCTGGAGGTTGAATCATGGCAACTGGACTTTTTTGTTGGTTAGAGATATTTTGCTGCTTATCCAAGCAGCTGCTTCAGTTTGAGAAAAAGTTGGTTAGGTGACTCCATATATATCTTCCAGGGTGACTTAACCTGATTAGGTTTGTTAGATGGACAATAAAAGATGTGAAAGTCTTTGAGATGTAAATGTTTGACTCTTAAATCCCTTAACCCCAAGTGGACCATTAAGTGTGGCCTCCGTGGTGAACTTGTGAAATGGTTTTAATCTTTCTGGGGACTAGTGAAAGAGCAGCATGAAAAATTAGGGACAAGTTGTATCTGAGGAAAGGATTTTCCATTCTGGCATAAATTGATTCCTTCACTCCTCTCTCAAACCACCTATCTTCTCTAAAATATGAATGTCATTGTCCTCAAACAAGTGTCCTTTTCATTTTAAATGACTAGGCATACAATTACCCCCCAATATAATTTGCATTGGGGTTGAATTTTTTTTCATACCCTGCTTCAGCAAAAAGCATCAGCAATTTTTGATCCTGGGGCTGCAAAATCTCCCATTTTCTGAAACTGACTCCAAAACTGGTTCTTTGCATGAAATTGCACCCTGAACCTGATACTGGTGTCTGTTTTTGCATTTGGAGTGAAATATTTTCAGCCACCTTGCATCAATCCAAAATTAGATATTTTCTGAAATTGGCTCCAAATCCGGCGCTAAGCATAAAATTCAACTCCAAATCCAATTCTGGTGCCCATGTTTGCATTTGGCTTGAAATATTTTCAGCTGCCCTGCCTTGGGCACCTCCCCCTGCATTGGAGGGGGGTTAAAATTTTTCAAGCAGAACTCAAAAGTAGATGATGGAACAAGACTCGATGTAATTTCAGACTTAGAGATGGTTCTGGATGGCCTTTCTGAGAACCGCCAATTTTTCAGAAAATTCCTGATGCCAGCAGTAGGAATGTGGGGCTGGGGAGGGAGTCAAAAATTATGAAGCGCAAAATGGTTCTGGATTGTCATTCTGAGAACAGCATATCTTTGGAAAGATTCCTGATACTGGAAGTTGGAGAGTAGGATGGGTGTCAACAAATTTTTTTAGCCAAAATCCAGAATGAACTGCAGGATGAGTCCAGGGTAGAATTTTACCCTTATAGATGCTTCTGAATTGCATTTCTGAAAACGGCCAATTTTTGGCAAAATTCCTGATGCAGGCAGTAGCAGTGCTGGGATGGGTGCGGTCAAAATATTTTCAAGCCAAAATCAAAAAGCCCCATGAGACTTGGGGTGGAACTCCACCTTTAGGGATGGAGGCATTGCCTTTCTCTGAACAGCCAACTTTTAACAAAGTTCCTGATGCCAGCAATAGGAGTATGGGGCCAAGCCATCCAAAAGGTTTGAAGCTGAAATTGAAAACAGGCCATGGGATGAGACCTGGGGTGGAATTTCTCCCTTAGAAATGGTTCTGTATTTCCTTTCTCAGAACAGTCTGCTTTTGGCAAAATACCTGATAATAAGACCACTGGGCTGGGAGATGAAAACCTTTTCAATGTGAAATTGAAAAGAGATTGTGGGATGAGACAAGAGGTCTAATTTCACCCTAAGAAATGATTCTAAGAACGGCCGATTTTTGGCAAAATTCGTGATGCCAGTGACAGGAGCACCAGGCCAGGGGGTTTGTGCTGGTTTCTCGCCCATTTCCGAGGTTGAAATTCCACCTCAAGTCTCATCCCACCATCTGTTTTTGATTCTGGCTTGAAAATCTGTTGACCCCCGAGCCAAACGCTCCTACCTCCAACACCGGCAATGTTGCCAAACATCAGCCATTCTCAGGCAGTTTCTAAGAACCATTTCTCCCCACTTCTTTTTTTCTTACTAACTTTATGTTTCCATCCTTTGGTCCATTAATAATAAACTTGTACTGGTTAGTACTGCACAATAAACATGTTCTGGACAAAATTACCAGTTTTATTTTCCTGCTGCAAGATGCTTCCAGTTATACCACAGATTGCTTCTAAAAGTCTTTCCTATCCACACCACCTTTCTGTGCCTCAATCTATTGTGGCCCTAGAAAACCAA
>JANHZU010002096.1:166885-179565 GCA_032468055.1 Acrochordus granulatus | reverse complement strand
GGCCGCGGGGCCTTACCCAGCCGCCGTGCGCCTCCAGCCAGTCCCGCTGCTCCTCGGCCAGGTAGGCGGCCAGCGCCTCGACTAGGGGGCCGGTCTGGTCGCGAGCCCCGCGCTCGGCCAGCGCCGCCGCCAGGTTGCCCGCGAACACGACCAGCGCCACCACCCGGCCCCAGTTGAGGCCGCCGTCGGCTTCCATCTGCCTCGCCACCCGGCCCAGCAGGGCGGCCGCGTCGCCCGGCTCCGGCAGGGCCGCCTGGCCGCCGGCGCCGCGGAAGAAGAGGCGCTCACGACTCTCCAGTTCGTCGGCCACTCGCCGCAGCGTCTCGGCCGTGCGCCCGGGGGGCAGCGCCGCGCCCCCCAACCGGTGCTGCACGTAGTCGCCCAGCAGCTGCGCCGTCTCCTCTCGCAGCGCGCCCGGCATGGCGACCTCTCCTGCCGCCCGGCTGGCTGGCTGGCTGGCTGGCTGGGAGCGCTTCGGGGCGGCGGCGGCGGCGGCGGCGGCGGAGGAAGAGGCGGCGGCGACCCCCACGGCCGCGTACCGGCGCCGCCGCTGCCTACGACGCGCCTCCGCCCCGCTGCCCACGTGTCGGCCGGCTTCAGCGGCTCCGCCTTCCCGGTCCGTCCCGAGGCGCAGCGCGGGCGGGGCCGCGGAGGCTCGCCGCGCGCTCGGAGGGGCCCTGCAGGCCGGGGGGACGGCTGTGGAAGGGCCGCCCCAGGAACGGGCGGGGCGGGAGCAGCCCACGCGCTGCTCTGCGTCCTCGCGCGCGCTCCGCGCGGGATTGCCCGAGCAGGGTATTTAAACCCAGATCTGTTTTTTCCTAAAATCCCCGCCTGCGTTCCTCGGGTTCTTTCCTTTCAAATGCGGTGCAGTGAAGTTTTTGCGTTTTTTCTCTTTCTGTGCAGAGAAAATGCGTAGTATTTTGCGTATGAAATAAATGAAATTCAGTATTCTAGTTTACTGATTTGGGGTTTGGAAACGGGGTTGTTTTGTGTAGAATCTGGGCTTGAGCATGAAAACTTGGATTTTTAGGGGGTTTTTAGGAAACCCCACGGGCAACCCCGATACGGTAAACATAATTCAGTTTAAAAATGATTTATTGTGTTATCTGGGCTTTTTGGGTCGGATCTGCGTTTTATTTTTTTTCTTTTCACATTTTTCAGCCGCCCATCTCCCTGAAAGAGGGTCTTATTCGAGCATGAAATATTGGGGTTTTTGTTTTGGAAACCCTGGTGGCAACCCTTCTCTGGATTGATTGCATTGATTGGGCTGGGTGGAGGAAGGGATTGCAGTGGCAAGAGCAGCCTGGATTGGGAGTAGTGAGATGTAGGCTGGAATCCCCATTTGGGGTCATGATGCAGCGAGAATTCAGCCCGCTGGCTAACCAGTAAACCCTGGAGCAGTTTCTGAGCCATCTGAACACAGCCCTGCTGATTGTACTAAAGGGACTGTGATGGATGGTTTTTGCATAAAATGAATCTGTAAATATGTATCACAGAATTAATAGAAGATCATTAAAGTCATCCAGTTCAAGCCCTTGCTTAGAGATAACATCCATCCCAGATCTGCAGCGGAGACCTCACTACCTCATGGTGGGCTGTTCCACTGGCCACTTTTTCCTGATTTTACACTAAGCTGGGATATCTACAACCTCTGATGATTCCATCTTAAGCCTACTTTCTTTTTACTTGTTGGTTCTGGTCCTGCCTCTGACCAACTGAGAAGATCCATTCCTATTTGACAGCCCTGGGATATCAGAAGGCTGCTATAATCTCTTGCCTCACTTTTCTCATTTGCAGAATAAACACACAGAGTAATTTTTTACCCATGCCTCTTAAGAGCTTGGTTCAACCACCTTGATCTTCTGAAGTTGCTGGAATACCTTTTTGAACCCATTCATAGATCAGACTTATTTGTAAGTTGCTTAACCTTGTAAGTTGATTAACCATGAACCATGATTGGATAAAGTGCTGTTGGTAGCATTCACATGTCACATTAAAATGCTTTTGTTCATACAACACGATTGGCTCAAACCACACAAGCCTTTTCTCTGCAGTTTTTCTGATCTTGGATCCCACACTTGAGGTCTTCCTTATTCAATTTAGTTTTTATTTGGGGTGTGTATATGTTATCTTTTTATTTTGCTTTCTGCTTTATTTGTATTGGGCAGGAGGTCTAAATAAATAGAAAAAAATCTCTTTCTGACAGTTATGAAAAACTAACAATATTTTTATTTCTAGAGAAATACCAGCTGAGGAGGTGGAAAACCAGTTGCTTCTTTGTGCTAAAGCACACAGCTACCTGTTCAATTGCCCTCTCAGCTACAAAGAATCACAAAAAGACAGAAAAACATAAATATCAGCTTAGATATCTCATTACTGTCATTAGATATCTGGAAAAACCCTAAAAAATTTTTGCTTTATAATTTTTATATCACAGCCTGTTATCACAAATTGTTATGCTATCCTGAAGGTTCTGGCCTAAGACTGCAATTAACTAAACCAAATATAGCTGGTTTGTTCTACACCCCAAACTCCAAATCTTGTGATCCACAGCTTGCATTTTGCAGTTTAGTGAACCAAGTTACTTCACAATCTAGTGGCTGTAGCCACGTAACATGCGTGGCTGTTAGAGTAAAATTAACATATTAATTTTACTCTTGGTTGCATAGGGGCCTCTAGCAAGCCATAATGATGCCAAAATGCCATGTGTCTTCAGACATGTAATGGCACAGGGCACAAACACTATTTCCATGCTGACACCATGACACCTATGGTTCCTTCTTCCCTTCCCTGTGCAAAGTTTATATACACATGTCCATTTAATGACTTAGCATGTTGACAAATCCCACTGCTCTGGACAATGTGGACCGATGTATTCTGCAAACCAGAACAGAGATTCATTCAGGAACCAAATGAAGTTGGTTGTGCAAACACGATTATGTTGTGACAATTCTGCCATTATTTCAAGCTGTAATATGACTGTTTTGGCATAACTTTTAGGTGAGCACAGAGCATGGTGACCCAACGGGTTATGCAAACACTGACTATGTTCATTTCAGATCTAGTTGAAGTTAATTGAAGCCCTACCTATTTTGGTTTATGACTGTAATAAAGATTTGATTGTTTGATTGAAGCGCTATTCAGCTACACAGACATTAACTCAGTGAGCTAAATTGATTTAATGCATGGCTAAGGAAGTGTGGGATTAGTCAGAAGAGCCCCCAAAGTCAAGAGGTCATGGCCACAACTATGAAACTATTTTTAATGCATGGTTTGGGCTGCCCTGGATTATTCAGTTTTCTTTCATCTTTTCCAGTGTGTTTTGGGATTACAGTTTATATGACTCTTGAAAAGGTTGGCTCACCTACTGACATATCAGAAATATTAAGCTGTTGCTCAGTTCATAATAAATCCCCAACATTGATAAATGGAGACATAAAACCCCAAAAGCTCTCTTGAAAACATAGTACTTTGCAATTAATGGTTTTAACGTGGTTTTAACGTTATTCAAACAACTGAATCGATTGTGAAATTACATGTGTAATATTTCCTAGGTTTTTTTTAAATAGGAATCCTAATTTCATTGTATATCTTGCCACCTATTTGGAAAGAAAGTGAGGACTAGCACTTCAATACATTTTGTGGTTTACAATATTTGAATGGCTTTCTTTTTTCATGCTACAATGTTGTGTTTTTAAAAAGCATCACCATATTTGTACAATGTTTTGGAAGGTTTTGATTTCAAGGGATGGCCTGGAAGCCTTTGAAAGAAATGAAAAAAATTTGGAAAGCTAACCAATTTTTATCCCTTCACTACAACTTTCTCCAAACTCAATCTTTTCAGAATGGCCACTGCTCAACTGTAAATGGATTCACACAAACCCCTCCCAAGTTTTCATCACGTCAACATGTTTAATGAAAGCTGAAGCTGTTCCTTGCGCTTCAGTATGAAATAAATTGTTAGGTTGGAGGAAGGTGTGAAAGAGAATTCGGAAAGCTGGTTTCAAATGCCTATTGATAGGCACCAATATAATTATGATTTATGATCAAATGGCTTATACCTTCCATCTCGGTTGAAGGTTGACCAATGCTGGGATGCAAAGATGTGAAAAACTGCTTAGTTTCCCCCTTTTGTTTTTTCAGTTATTCACACTCTGCTTCTTTTTTGAATCCAATCTTCTGCCCTGGGATTTGGGGCTCAAATGATGACATCAGAGCTAGAAGGTCCATGTCCAGTGGTGAGCCTAAACCTTCCCTAAACTCACAATTCAGTTACACAAGGGAGAACATGCAGTAAAGGTGCAAAATGGAGCTGTTAAAGCTATTGAAGAGATCTATTTTGCATAGGCATTCCCAGACTTTCAAACTAAGTAAAAAAAAATCATCCTTGACATTTTTTACGTTCACAGTCTAGTGTTTATTCCAAATAGCCATCATAAAGCTGTTATGCCCTAGGAAGATACCCCACTGGGAGGAATGTATTTCCTTCTTAGCCTAGAGAAAATTCTCTGCTGTGAGACCATCTGCTCCTATATTGATTCTTCAGTATCTTTTGGTCTGAAGGCCAGTTCTCTACTGGTGATTTATAGCATCTTCTCAGCATCACCCAGCCATTGCTGAAGTGATAAAGCCTCTCCTTGTTATAGTTATGCTGCGAGAGCAATGGTTGGGTGAATCTAAATGATGTTTTAAGTCATCTATAGAATGACGTTAGAATACTTTTAAAAAAAGATGCATCCATCCGCTTGACATCTTGCTTTCCTGCAAAATGATAAAGTGGAGGAGGGTTCATTGTCACCAACTGGTGGGGCAGACAAAGCTAAGATCCACCGCGCAGCAAAAGTCTCCAAGCCCTGAGCAGATCCTTATGTGAGGGATTCACAGCAGCTTCCACAAGGTGGGTCAAGCAGATGGCAGTAGCTTCACGACACAAATACCACCCGTTTCGTTCATGCATGATGGTCTCATTCACTTTTGTCTGAACGTGCTTTGTTATCCTGTATCAAAATGACCAACAACCCATTTTTCAGCGCAACAAACCTGGCAAATGGGTTGGCAAGCAGTACCAATTGTAAATAAAACAATGTTATTTAAACAAAATAATCTAAGGTTTTAACTGTGCCAAAACAGCCTCTTGAGAGCTACTACATACATTTCTGATGAACGCCAGGAACACAAAATCCAGCCTATTTATTCTGTTCATATTGCATCCAGGGATTCTGTGGTAGAGAAATTCTCCATCCTTTTCCATACAAGAAAGGATATTTGTCCAGCCAAGACTTCTTTGTGCAGCCCAGAACTTTTTTATTGTAAGGTCCAAGAGTTCTTTTTGAGTTCAGTGAAAGGAAGGAAGGGAAGAAGGGAGGAAGGAAGATCTTCTAAGACCAGCCCCAACAATGGTACTGTAATTCTGCTTCAGCAGTTTTCTTGAGGACATTGAATCAAATTTGCACATAACTCTTCCTTAAACCATGCTTTAAAAAATAAATATATACACTAGTCCTTGACTTTTGACCACAATTGGGATTGGATTTCCCATCATTACCATCATAAGCCATTACTTCAAAAGCTCTCACATGACCAGGCCCAATTTTTTGACATTTTTTGTGGCGACCATTAAGCAAATGCTATAGGTGTAAGTGTGAATCCATTATTTGCAAACTGTGGTCACATGACTGCAGGACATTGCAATTGGTCATAAAGATAAGTCATTGCCAAGTGTCTGAAATGCAGTCATGTGGCCAAGGGAAGAAGGAATACAACCTTTGGTGATGGCTAGAAGTATTTATGGGCCTCAAAACATACATTCCAAGCCTGTCATAATTTTGAATGGTCATTAGGTGACAAGTTGTAAGTTGAGGACTACCGGTACTGCATATACTTTAACTAACCTCTCCCAGAAGAGTTGCAAGCCTGTCATGGATATGGTATCTGAGGCATCTGTTAAAATAAAGTATTTCAGATCTGTCAGTCAACTGAATCAAGGGACAAAACACTGCATAGTATTTTGGCAAAAGAGTTCAGCTCCAACTCATTAGAGACAGCAATTCCCATCATCTAGCCAGCCTGTTCTTATTTCCAAACAAATGTGCATTGTATTGTTCTGCGTGAGATCCAAGGCTTTCTTAAGGCTAAATACATGTGATGTAATGAACTGAACATGGTCTTGTTTGAAATCCAGAGAGACAACCCAGAGCCAACAATCCTCTGTATGTAAAATACAATTTATTACAGTGAAGCCATTCATAAGTTAATCAACACCACATATGCCATTCAAAACTCGAAATGTCTTACCAATATATACTGCATTAGTGTTTGGTGTGTCAGTTCGTCATTGCATCACAAGCTAACAGTGGTAATTTTTATTGGGCACACCCATTGTGCAAGGGGCAAAACTGGCTGCCCACATCATAAAAGGACACCGATCCATTTTCCAAACAGAAAGTGCAGGAAAGCGATTTGTCAAGCTGTTTCCTGAAATGGTGGAATGTTAATACCTAGAAACATCTTATGGAATCACTTAGAAATATTTACATCTCTTTCTTTAAAATCTAGGCCTGTGTGTATAGATTCAAAGAAGTCCCATGAAACTACTTTCATTAATCCTTTCTAAACAGTAATAATTATTATTCCTATATGCTGCCTTTGAAAACTTTCCAGTTTAAATTCACCAGCTGAAGGGCACTGACTCTACTTAAAAATGACCCACTGTATACAGTACAAATTTTGTATTGAATAAGGATCCAAAGAGCATCTTTAGAAAAAACTTAGGAACAGATAAAGAAAATCCTGCCTCTTGGCACTGTGATTAAGTCTGAACTAAGGAAAAGCTGCCAATGGCCTGGTCACCTGTGTTGGGTTGTTTTTGGTCAAAAATCAGGGGGAGGTTGCATTTCAGTGGTGTGATTTCAAAAGATCCATCCAAGGCGGGCATCCGGGCTTGTGGACTGCCCACCCTGCTTTTTGGAGGTTTATTCTACTGGAGAATATTCCTCAAAGCATGAGCTGTTAATGGGAAAGATCGATGTTTGTGTGAACAGAGCACACAATCACTTTTTCTTTCACTTTTTTTTTTGGCTACATGTACATCATCCCTTCCTCTCCCTCCAGCAAGGAAAAATCAACTTTCAGATGGGCTTTGAAATTAGATCAGCAACTGATCCCTGGTAGTAATCCTATCTCAGTAGTGCATGACTTAGAACTGTATGGAGACTTCCCATTATGGTCATAAGTCATGACACTTGTAAAGCAGGTCATCACATGACTGGTCCTGATTCTATAAATTGTTTTGCAGTGGCCATTAAGTGAATGACATGGTTGTAAAGTGAACTACATGGTCATAAATGCCATTTTCATTAAGCAAATGTTTGCTTTGTGGTATTTTTCCTGAAAACCAGAAATCAACACTGGTTTTTGGCAAAAATGTTGTAAATCATGGTCACGTGACTGCAGGGCACTGCAAATGACCATAAATATGGGCTGGGCCAAGTGCCTGAAATGCAATTACATGCCTGGGAACAGCAGGGGGATAGTCATGGGAACTTCAGAATCAGGTAGTGAGTATATTTGGGGGTCCATTTAACCTCAAATGGTCACTAAGTGGAAGAATGCTGTGGCTGGAAATATGCCAAAGTTAAGCCAATGGTATTCAGTACCACCTGTATCCAAACCACAGAAATAGACAATACAACCACTGATTTTAATATGATTTACTTTTATGATTCAATGAGGGTTGGAGCAGAGAGGGTTTTAAGTCAGGGTCAATGCATGCATTCCATAAAAACCAAAAGCAGGAAGTAAAAAGGATTATCCGTCCCCCCAATCTTTTGGGTGGGATCTCAAGTAATTAGGAGCTGTCCTGTCACCAAATCAGATCTCACCCAAAGAACTCTGCACTCATTCCTAACACAACACGTTCATTTTACAGCATCTATTTCTATCACATATTTATCCCCAAGATAATCAAGGCAGTGTTAACTCGTCCTCTGCACCACTTTGTTTTTTTTCCACATAACAACCTGATGAGGTAGGCTAGGCTGAGAGATAGTGACTGAGGCCATGGGCACTCAGTGTGCTTCACGGCTGAGTAGCTGAGTGGGGAGTTGGAACCCACCCCAGGGGACTTCCTACCCATTGCATGGCGCTGTCTCTCTCTTGTCACCTGAGACCAAGAAGGCCAGGGAGAGGAAGCAGAATCACTTCATCTCTTCCTGCTTCTGTTACGGAATGTGCAAAAAAACCCCCTCAGATACCCTGATTTATTTAAAAAAATAGCCAACCCCTACTCTGGTGTCTATTTTAATTCCAAGTTGACTTTAGGAAGGAATGCAATTTCATGCAAAAACGACATGTACACTGTGATTTAAAATGCTAACGTCCCCTTCACTGGTTATTATTTTTTCCAAAGTTTGGCTTTAGGATAATTCATCTCTATTTCAGGAAAAAAATGTAGTTCCAAAAACAGAATGAAAAACATCTTTGGACTATAGCACACATAAACAGCTTCCCCACTACCCCCATATGATAAAGGTATATTTTTCTACCTAACTTTTTCATAGCAGCTATGTGATAAATACTAACAAGGCGGTGTCTTCCATCTTTTCACCATCCCTTTAAGGTTTTTATAGGGTCTTTGTGGTCGATTCCCCCCCATAAATTGATGTTCCGTGGGGTGTGTAATCCTATGATGCCTCTATGTATACAAGTTGGGAAACAGCCCTGCCTTTAAGCCCAGATCTGTGGAGAAAAACATCAGACAATGATTAGCTCCTTCAAAGGGACTTCCCTTTTGCGGCAGTCACTTGGTGATACGACAACAAGAACTAAACACTCATCTGTTCATTTTCCCCTAGATCCACTCAGAGATCACACCACGTTACCACTGGATGGAGATGTTGTTCTATGAAATGACAGTGAGGTATCTACAACATGTGAGGATTTTGTTCAAAATGATGCAACAAGCATCATACTGCAAGGTCTGTCTTCTTATGTGCAACATTGTGTGATGGTGTGACACTCATTTATCTTGGTCATCCTTGTAAGAGGCCTCTGTTGGTTTTGTCCAGACCCCACATAGTGAGGTCACATGCATTGTTTGTGAATTGAAGTTTCCCACCTGCCTCTTTTTCCCCATGTCTGGGGCACAGACCAAGACTGGATATGACACTATGCTTGGGGATTGTGGGAAACTCATGGATGGAAACATACTGATTTCTGTACAAATCATCTCAAATGCACAACAAGAAGAGAGAGGAAGATTAAAAAAAAACCTGAAGAGGAAGTCCTTACCCTTAGAGTGTGATCCCATGATCCAGAACAGAACGCAGTCCCGTCAGGTGATACCCTCAAAGTGCTAACACGGTTCTCGTGACCAAACAAAATGGAGACGCGAGACCCTTTCAGGACATCCCAAACATTTATGGTGTAGTCATTGTAGCCCGCAAATAATAAACGTCCTATGGACAAAATGAGCTGGTCAGGAATCACAGCATTATACTGATGACACAATCTAGCAATCAGTGCCCTCAAACAGATCCACAGGTAGAAGAAAACGGTAGAAAACTGTCAAGAAATAACAGATCTTCAGCCAGCAACCATAATGAAGAACAAAAGTATAATTCTCATGTATATAAGGTAGGCCTTAAGAATGGGGTTTGTATTCAGCTTGTAAGCCAAGATTGCAAAGTGAAGGCATTGTCAATGGATTACATCTAGAGGTGGCAACTGGATTTTGAGAGGAAATATCAAAAGATCTTCAGGAAAAGGTTGGAATACATCCATAGTCTTGAGTGCTGATGAGAAGGTAGGAGATCAGAGGTAGTTTTAGTCAATGGGAACCCTTTCTACTACATCTGTAGTACATAAAAATCCAGTAGTACATCTCAGAAGCCTCCAGAGCTCCTTCAAAGATTACCAGGTTATTTTCATTTTTAATGGGACCAAAGGGGAATATATTAAGATTATACCTGGGATAATCAAATAATAGGGCAATCACGTAACTGAATTGTCATGGAGAAGACAGAGCAGAATTGTTCAGGGCTGTAGAAGACAGGACCAGAAACAAGAGGTTTAAATTAAAAGGAAGATGATTTTGGATGGACATCAGGAAGAATTTCCCGATGGGAAGAGATGTTCAGCAATAGAACAATTGTTCTGTGGGACATGACAGGATCTCTTCAAAAGAGATATTTAATAAGAGGCAAAATGACCTTCGTAGTGGATGCTGCAATAGTGGATTTGTGCACTGGACAAGGGTTGGACTACATGACTTCCAAGATTGCTCCCAACTTTTCCATCTTATGACTTTGTGATTTTACTTCAATGCAACAAACCTCCTCCAACTCACCTATCCAAGTGAGTCCACTGGACTCAAGGAAAAGTTGCACACCTCTCATTAAGCAGTTGAATCCAAATCAAGTAAAGGCTGTACCTCTAGTTAGACAACTTCATACATTTTTTCTAAATGAGAGAGCTGAAGCACACTTAGATTTGGAGGACCAACTCTTTTAAGTCTCAATGTCTGGAAGGATTTAATTTCACTGATGGCTTCACTTTGCTACCACGGCCAGCCAAGCTAAACTGGAAAGAGACCACACTTACTGTTCTCCTTGTGAGTTCCCACGATAAAAGTAAACACATCAAGATTCATATCTCACCACTAAGAGAAAAATCCACACTGGATGCCCCAAAGATGATGCTTTCTTTGGAATAGATAGCCACCTCTCTGTCTGCTCGGAGGTCATATAAACGGCACTCAAAAGGAAGGGAAGAAAAAAAGTAAGTTCATATGTAAAATATATTTTTAAATATGATCACGCACAAGATTTCAGCTATGCTAGTAGACCCATGTAAACCTGAACACTGTACCCTACAAACCTAGAAGCCACTTTAACATTGCACAAATGTGTTGGATTTCTCCTG
Source organism: Acrochordus granulatus (assembly GCA_032468055.1). Classification (NCBI taxonomy): domain Eukaryota; kingdom Metazoa; phylum Chordata; class Lepidosauria; order Squamata; family Acrochordidae; genus Acrochordus; species Acrochordus granulatus. The sequence continues at coordinate 168,645 of JANHZU010002096.1, read as the reverse complement.
TGAATTTCATGAGCTTCTTTGATTATTCTAGAGCCATCTTCCCTAACCTCTCTCTCTTCAGGCTACTTGGGTCTCAACTTCCAAAATTCTCATGTGTGGCTATGCTATCCAAGCAATTCTGGAAGCTGAAAGACAATGTCTTTGGAAACAGTTTGGAAGTACAGTACATGTTTTGGCTGGTGGAAATCTCCGATTTGGTACGTCAGGGAATTATGTCTTATCAAAGCAGCTCACTTTGGCCTATTTGGTGGATCAGTTAAATTATGAAGTGGCTTCCCAAGAGAACACATCCCCTTTTAAGAAAGGAAGATGCATTTATTTCAACAGCCCTTTTTCCCTATTCAAATCCCTCAGTCACATGTGCTAGATTTCTTTGCTGCCTTGGGAGATGATTATTTTAGCTTATTTTTGTTGTGATAGCACTTTTACACTACCTTGGAATAATCTTTTGGCATGGAAAGATGGGATAGGATATCCAAAATAAACAAATAAACCAATAAATAAAATTTAAAATTAGCTTCCAACAACATTCCATCCTTCTCCTACTTCATTTGCCGTTGTAAACATTTTCCTCCCACACACATTCTGAAGCTGTGGTTTGAACCATACAGATTACATTTTTTGTTTAGGATATTCCTTTAGCTTATTGATTTGTCACCCTTCCTCCAGAAGCCTTGGAAAAAATATGTATTCCAATTTAACCCTGCAAGAGCAGTGAGGCTAAAAAGATCTGAGCCAAAATCACTGGAGAAATTTCAGCACTAAGCAGGAATGTTAGCCTTAGATCTTTCTGGTTCAGAGAGTTACAGGAATTCAATGGCCCTCTAAGTAAGCTGGCCAAGAAAATAACCACGTTTCATATCTTGAATTACACTCCGAGACGTCTTAGCCAATATAAGTAGGGGTGTTGGAAGTTGTAAGAGCAACATCTGGAAGGTCAAAGGCTGTCCATCCTTATGTCTAGGTCTTATAGATCTATGAGGTGGTAATGGAAACCATTTTAGAAGAACCTACAACTTGGTGTACGACAAGGACCTGCGATCTCAAGTCCTTCAACAGCTCTGAAATTCTCCCTCTCATCTTTCCCAACTACTGTTTAGCTTGGTTGAGAATAATAGGAATTGGAATCCAATACCAGTTACTGGACTGACTACTGATTCTTCTCTTATGGGGATGGTGGAGAATACACAGCTAATAAGTACATGTGCCCTCCAAACTCCTGAGTTTTTAGAAGTAGAGGTGTTTCATCAGGCTGATTGTGAATTCCAGTTGTCCACACATCCCAGATAGACAATTAGTTATTTCTCTGCACACCATTGAACAACTTCTTCTCATCACATGTTTAATACACAGCAAACAATGTTACATTATGGTTGTTAAGAATTGATAGCAACCTTATGGCACTTAATCAGTCACTCACAAGGTGCATCCAACAAGCCACTAAGGTCCAGTCTTTATTCATGGAAAAAATGTGTGTCTCAAAATTAAATATTACGTACTGTGGCATCGTCTGAGCCAGAAGCAAAGGCATCTCCACTTGGGTAGTACCTACAAAAAGGAGAAGAAAAAGAAGTCAGCACAATTATGAAGCAATCTTTGGGAATCCTTGCAAAACACAACTTTGGACAACATGTAAAGGAGATTCTTCTGTTGACTCGCATCCAGATGACATTTAGCAAGCCAAGATCCTTGGATCAGTCTTTCAGGTACAGTGGTGCCTTACAAGATGAGTAACTCACAAGGCGAGAAACCCGCAGGAC
>JANHZU010002096.1:82751-101898 GCA_032468055.1 Acrochordus granulatus | reverse complement strand
TAAAAAAAAGACAAAATGTTGTTTTAAAGTAAGCTTGCAGTGATATCATGCATCAGATAACACACTCTGATGCATGGTAATAAGCACTCCTTTGAGGCATGAGCTTAGAAGGCAATGTTTTCATGCAAAGTGAGCCAATTTGATGTAGTGGTTGAGGCAGTAGGCTGGAAACCCAAAGGCTGAGAGTTCTAATTCTGCCTTAGCCATGAAAGCCAACTGGGCCAGTGACTCTCTCTCAGCCCAACCCACCTCACAGAGTTTTTGTTATGGGGAAAATAGGAAGAGGAAGGAGCATTAGGTGTATTCATCTCCTTGAATTATTTGTAAAAATAAAAAAGGCAGGATACAAACAAAGAAAAAATGAATTGCCTGTTGTCCTTGCCACTGTTCTTGAATTCATGTGCTTTCATTGATACAATTTGTTGACATTATTCTCCTCTGTTTATTGATAACAGATCAATGTTTGATGTCCTCATTCCTACCGGCTGAATGTGCCAGAGACTGCCTGGAAGAACTCTTCACTCCTTTTCCTAAATTACATCTCCATAAACAGGTCTGTCCTCTGAGACTTTGCACTTTCTTTCCCCAAACTAACCCAAGTTAGCTTCTCTCTGGGGATAGGCTTGTCTTTCTCTTCCATAAGACATTCAGCATACATATTACTTAAATTTCCACAAGGGTTAATTTAGCTGTTTGCTGGATGCATAAAACTGTTAATGGAGCTAACTGAAAGTTCTGTTGCTCCAGAGCAGTAGAAATGGAAGTGGATCGGAAACTGCAGGATTGAATGAAGAGTGGGGTATGAAGACAGGAAAAAAAATGACTTTCCAAAGCTGGGAACAAGGAACATTTCTTTCCAAGCATATCTTCATTTTCTCAAGTTAACTTTTACCACTTCCCATTTTCCAACACTTTCAATAAATAAATTCTAATCCAAACTCCAGTCTTACTCCACCATCTTGTTGAATTGTTAATAATATAGTCCTCATTTAGCAACATCTGAAATTACAACAGTACAGAAAAAAGTGACTTACAACTGGTCCTCACACAACCACGGCAGCATCCCCACAGTCATGTGATCAAAATTTGGGCACTTGGCAACCAGCATGTATTTTCAACAGCTGCAGCATCTCAGGGTCATGTGATTGCCATTTGCAACCTTCCCAGATGGCTTTTGACAAGCAAAGTCAATGGAGAAAGCCAGATTTGCTTAAATAAGTACATGATTCACTTAGCAACTACAGTGACTTGCTTAACAAGCATGGCAAAAAAACTGTAACATCAGGCATGACTCAATTTAACAACTGGCTTGCTTAGCAACAGAAATTCAGGTCCCAATTGTGGTTGTAAATCAAGCACTACCTGTAATGCTATATGTTTATGAGAAGAGAGATATGGAAGGGGGGAGAGAGGGAGTGAGAGAGAGAGAGAGCAAGCAATGATAGTATGATAGTAGCTTGCTTTCTCCTTCCATTAAGAAAGCAACTTTCTTCCATTAAGAAAGCAACCTCTCCTGATATCAGAAGATACACAGTCCATCAGAAGAGAGAAAACTTTACCTGTATTGTCCGGATAAAAGACACCGACACTCTTTCTTCAAACTCATTAACAGGAGTATATAAGTTCAACACTTTCACAATCTAAAAGGAAAAAAAAAAGAAATTACCAACAGATTATTGTTATTTACCCCAACAAATGTTTTAAGTTGAAGTCAGGAGTTGTTGGCTTTGTCAAAATCTGCATTCTGCCTGAAATCTTAAAAAATGTTGCCAGATTGTTTTTTTTAAAAAATCAGCACTGGTATGCGCAGTTCTTCAAGCAGTCTATTCTTTGTTTTAACTGACTACAACATTGGAACACATGCGGTCAACATTGCATTAAATATACATCATCACACTGTGTTCCAAAGGATTAAAAAGAAATCCTTCTCCCTAAAAGAAGAAAGTCTTATTCTGTTCTTCCTGAAACAAATCATGAAAGCAAAAGTAGGAGCTCTGCTTTTTAACGGCTACCTTTAATGTCATCTACATTTGGCATCTGAGTTTCCAAAACTACCTCCTCCTCCATCATTGCATTTTATATGGTTCACCCTACTTATCTGAGCATGCAGGGAACATTCATTCCACAGGAAGAGCAGACACAGAAGTGAAGCGTGTGTGGTCAAGCCCAGCCCTCTGGGAAGAGAGTTACCTGTGCGGTAGTTAATGAGTGGCACATGGAGCAGATGGCTCCTGCATCCTCATCGGTTTTCTTTTTCACTTGCAGCAGCTGAGCAGCCTGGATCAATGGCTCCAGGGTCTCCTTTGCACCACTGGTCATCAGGTTCTTGTCACGAAGCCACTCTTCCAGCTGACTTACATTGTACCTGCAGGTTTGATGTGTTTTCAAAAAAAAAAAAAACAATCACAATCCTTAAGAACTTTTTCAGTCAGCCTGAATAAATAGAAATCATTTTCTTTGCCCTTCAGGCGGTACTCTGTTAATTATTAACAAAAATGTTTCTTACAAGTGAAACAGCAGCTCCTTGTTATGGAGAAAAAGTATACAGAGTACTTTTAGAAAACAAAGCACAGAATGAAAAACCCCTAATTCCTACACTCTCTAGTACCTCGTGCAGAGTTTGATAGAAGGAAGTTTGTTTCATCAATTTCCTTTATACTTAGCAGGGGAGACTGGGTTTTGTTTCAGGCATAAAAACATACTAATCTGTTCAAGAATTCTAATTTTTTACATAGGCTAATCCAAAGCCTGGTTGTTTTCACTGCCATCTTTGTTTCTTTATTTTGTGTTGATTTTGTGGTTTTAACAATTTGTAAACTGCCCAGAGTTTCTGGGAGTCAGGAAATGTAATCAATTGTTACTGATGTTATTGGTATTTCTATATATATATTATGTATCTACCAACTTATGAAAAGAAAATTATTTGGCAGGCTATCCCATTTAGAACATAACACAGGAATTAATACCAAGGTGGTCTTCACTTAATCACTGGCCCATTTAACGGATACTTTCAGAAATATTCATTAATGCATTTCATTCATTCCGTATAGAAGTATGGGGTCAAACCTGCTCTCCTGCTCAGCTAGAGACTTGCCACTTGGTAAACAGGTGCGCTGATGCAGCGTAGTAAGGTCTTCATGTTAAGAACACCAGACAATCAGCTGACTCAAAATAATTCCCTACTCAGCCAAGCAGTGTATCTCAAAGGACTTAAAATGCTGAAGGAGACATGCCCACCTTATCTGCATTCCTTTGCTCCAGGAGCACATGTCTTTTCGCAGAAGAAGATTATTGAGGGTAACGGCCACAATGATGTAGAACATCTGTTTGACCACTTGCTTGATCAGCTCAGGATCCATGCCGTGCTGGCACATGATGGAGTGGAAAGTGTTCAACTGTCGGATTATTGAATCCAGGGTGTATGTCCCTTCATCAGCAATGCTAGAGGTTCTTTTTCGCAGGCCGGTGGGTTTCACTCCTGACACGCCTTGAATAGTTTCATGCTCCAACATTCCTGAAACTGAGTAAAGATATCATTAATTGAACTGAGAAATACTCTTTCTGAAGCAAAAACAAAAGAAGCATGAAGAAATGTTGATGGTATTATGGAATACCAAGTTACACTTCTATTCAAGCAAAAATATGGCCAAATAGTAAGAAGACCACAACCCTGTGGTATAGGAACATAAACCAAGTTAAAGCAAAAGCAAAAATCTGAAAACTTCCCATACTAAAAATCATCTCCTAAAACAGACAAATCTTTACCAAAATGACAAGAGATAAACAGTCCTAGGGAAAACCTACAAAGCAGTAGCATGAGTGAAGAAACACAAGTTTGTTTGGCTATTTATTGATGCACTGACCCAGAGCAGGTGTTTCCATATTGATCAGTCCTTGAGATCATGATGTTACCCCATGTTGTTTAGTATTTTGAGGAACAGAAATGGCAATTTAATTTCAATGGTACAGAATTTATTTGATCCAGCCAATATTCTGGCAGTTTGGGACCCAGGTAATTTCTAAGAATATTAACCACAACCTGCTCTCTTGATCAGCATTCTGTTGCCCACAGACTAGGTACTGCTGGGAAGTCCATAAGCAGGTCCCAAGGACCCCAAAATCTTTTTGGAAGCAACCAGTATTCAAAGGCCAGTTGTGCTGGATCCTGCAAACAGGATATTAACATCATAAGTTGTAGCTACAGATGTCCATATTGTTCATTTGCCTAATTATCCTAAGCAAGGTAACTCTGAATTTTGGCTTACACAACTGACACAAGACAAAATTCTTTATGGTACAGTATCAGTTGAATTATCAGATAAAAATCCAAATGATGGAAAAGACTCTCTCAAAAGAAGCCATAAGTTCTTCCCTTGTGTTATTCTGTTTCACCTTACCAATCATTGGCTGCAAAATATTCTCCAAAACTCGAACAAGCTGCTGGTAGATCTGGATGGCCAGATCACTTAGTACTTGTCTGTATTCAGCAAGGTCAAAATTAGTCAGGCAATGTTCATTTTGACGAGATGTGTTATGCTTCATAAACCCCTGCAGGTACAGAAAAAAAATAGCCAAGTTTGTATTTATATACTTTATGCTGTCATATCCAAACACGTGGGGAGTAAGAACTTTAAAAAAATCCATTTGATGAAAGCAGAATGGTTAACTTCCTTTAGGCCTACTAGGGAAGTAAAACCTCACTCCCACTTCAAATCTTCAAAACACTTTAACCAACAGAAATAAACCAAAGTGGAGAAACTTACTTCTTCACCACTATACTGCTTCAAACAGTGCAAAAATCGACATGTGTTCGACAGCCAGAAGGAGACTGTTTCAAAGTCATCACCTCTTTTCTAAAAGCAAAAATAAAAACATTAATAATGAAAAGGCAATGTGCATTGGAAGAGGAATTAAAATGCAATATTAGTGGAACACTTCCTTTGCTCAAGGTTAGATTATGCACAGTGTTTTGTGTGTCTCTCTTTGAATCAATTTCTACACTATGGAATCTGGGCCATGAATGGAGATTGTGCTAGATTACTTTTTTATTATTCTAATAGAAAAACTAAATAGTTTAATCTCATGACATGTTTTCATAATAAAGCAGTTATGTTACCAATGATTTAAAGACAAGCTCATCAGCAGTATTTTTAATACACTCAGGATTGATGTTTCAGTTGAATTAATAAACTGACCTTCAAAATTTTTTTGATGCCATTAATCGTAGAAGTCAGCAAGGACCTCACTTTTTGATCATCATTAAGGTAGTCAGCATGGCGGACGCACATGAACAAAATGTAAGCTGGCAGCCCTGGGATGAGATTTACTGCCACTCCACGAGGCTTCAGGTCTGAGGGAGAAGTCACAAAGAACAAACAACACAGGGATTCACAGATCACTGTATTTAACATGCCCTAATAAAACTGCAGAGAGACAAAAGTAGTTTAAGGCACTGGGCTAGAAACTAAGAGACCATGAATTCTTGTCCTGCCTCAGGCATGAAGCCATTTTTTGGAAATGGTTGGACAAGAATTTGTCCAGGCAGTTTCTAGGAGTCGAGACTGACTCAAAGGCAAAATAATTTTTAAAAAGAGTGGCTTTTCAAGTAATAGTAATTCTCTGTCCTTTTAAAATGGATGCTGTTGATTCTACTTCAAATTTGTGTTTTTTGTGCAAGAATCAATTCAAAAAATTATCTGGGCTTATTACAGAACAGAATAGCATAAAGTATTAATGATTAAACTGTACATAACATAAAAAGTAACATGTATGCAAAGCCACCACATGATGCATTTTATAAATAGAAAAGTCTCTCACCTAAAATAAGATTCTTGATAAGTTTTGGTTCATCTTCTTTCTTGTATTCTAACATTCCTTGGAAATCTTTTTCTTTTCTTGGAATATTAACAGGATGTATTGGCTCATCAATTATTTGCCCAGGTGAAATGTTCTCCATCTGGCCCACTAAATCAAGAAAAGAAAGAGAGAGTAGGACGTGAACAAAACCTAAATTTGTTCCAGAGAACTACTATTTAAACTGTCAAATTTTCTTACAGAGTTAATGAATTAGCTACAATTCATCAGGAGGTTTATTGTTGCTGATTTGTTTTTTATGAACCACTACCAGCATACAAACAAAACAAATAAATAAGGCTTGGCTCTGGGTCTGTAGAACCCTCTTAAGGAAATATCAGAAACGGTCATTTTTCTAAAAAAAATGCTGAAGGAATGCCCTCAGCAGGCTGAGGTAAAATCAGGAATGTGCTCTGGAATGCAGATCAGCTAGAAATGTAACCTGGCCTTGTGTCAGTCTAGGACACTAAGACTGGAAAAACTGCTAAGGTTAAATGACAGCAGATCAATGACAGAAAGTTTATAGAATCCAGAGTTTCTACATGGCTTTGACGTTTGCCTGTGCTGCCTGCATATCTTGTTTAATTCAGGAACTCAGGAGCTGAAACATAACTTGCACTGCCAAAACATCCGGCTATATTTAGCACAGCAAAAGGAAGGCAATGATTTGATTTCAGCCATTCATTTAATGTAATCTTTAACAGAGGATTCCTCCCCAGGTGTGTTGCTCCTCTGCAATACTGCCTATCAAGTAAAGAAGTGTCTGATTTCTATGTGTCATCTCCTTACAAAGGGTGAAATACAATCAAGCAAAGAACCCAGATTGGATTATGAAGCAAATCAAAAGCAGATCTCAAAAACATTTTAATTAGTGCATAGATTGGCTTGTGTGGCAAAATACAGCATCTGGTAGACAACAGCCGCACTGCAGAAAGTTTTTTACAAAATTAGTTGGGAAAGAATCATTTTCTCTTGCACCAACATTTATTGGTCAGGGATGGGTGAACAGAGATACCTATTTATTAGCATCTTTAATAATATTGTGATATATTTAAGTGCATTTGTTTAGGTCCAGGTTGTGTGCTGTCAAAACTGAAGTCTGCACTCACAAAATCAATCTGGAAAAGGAGCAAATAAACAACATTCAGTTTGGTACTTAAAGAACCAAATTTGCCCTGCTGGAATTTGATTTTATATCCACATCATAATAGAGCTCTGGTCTTACAATGCCACATTGCTATCAGACTTAGCATGATCTTTCTAAAAAGTCAGCCTGAGCTCCCCACCACTGTCAGAACAACTTGTGAATATCTAAAGCTTATCCTGTCGATTTTCATCAAAAGCCTGTGGAAAGGGAAAAGTGCCAGGACCTCTTACTTGCATACCCAATTGCCTTTCAAATAAATCCTACCATCTGCAAATAGTTTAAATTTCACTCACAGTTCAACAACTTTTTACTATATTAGAATGGAAGATTAATAAAGGAATATAAAATATTCTGGCCACTTAAACATAGCATTTTAAGTGAACAGAATAAGAACAAATTGTGCGAAAGAACAGGTGAAAACACTATGAGCTCCTGAATGAAATGTGTGATATAAATCTAATAAAAATTATTAGATTATTTATTATTATTATTTATCTGCCAAATTTCTTAGTGAGCGCAAAACTATACTGTGTGATATCACTTGGGCTACTATAAAAAGAACTCTCAGATGAAAAAACTGCTGCAGAAGGGCTTTCAAGTTCAAGTTTCAGTTTGCATGGCATCTCAAGAGTTAAAACTCCCAAAGTGACAGGGTTAGGGACAATTTGGGAGAGTGTTCCAAGATATTAAGGCAAAAAGGGATATCTTTAAGAAGCTGCATCTTAAAGCAGCCTCTGCAAAGCTTAAAGCTTCCATTTTGTTCCTTAAATCCTCAAACTTACAAAATCTTCCAAAAACTGCTGAAAATTTGACTTCATCCAGTCTGAAGAGGCTTTTGGGAAATTAACTATCAGCAAGTGTAGCTGAAACAAAGGGCAATCAGCACCCCATCTTTCGTGTGAAAAGGATAATAGTTTTTTTTAATATGAAGCACTGATATTTTAGCTGCAATAATTCTATCTTATATAATATCACAAGAGGGGATCCACAAGTCAATATATTATTGTTATAAGTTCTAATTTCAAATGTTCTCATATTCAAGAGAATGGAAACACTGATCAAGGGGCTTTTACTTTTGGCAAAAAAACAATACTGTCCTTTAGTAAGCAAAAAATACATTTAATGTTTATCCTCCCTTAATAAGCTTGCACTCAGCTCCCAAGACAATCTGTCCTGTTCCTTTAATGTAGCCAATCTTAATTATTATTGCAGAATACTGTTGTACTTTTCATGAGCAACATCAGAAATCCTTGCCTCTGACAGACAATAAAATATATCTGTATTTATGTTTAGAAACAGAAACTGTTTTGACCATAGGTAAATACAATACCTTCGAGTTCATCAATTTTTTTGGCAAACACTTTCAGCTGCTTTTTCAGTTTGCGAACAGTCTTGTCCTGTTTTTCCAGCTGTTCCATTAAATCCTATCCAGTAAAAATGAGGAAAGAAAGTATGAGGCTAAAAAAGGACCAGAAAGGTAACAGACAAAACAGAACCATGCCGTTTTATATGTCGTTAGTGCTAAGAGAAATTCAGAACAATGCCACCATCTGACTAATATTTACAAGCCTGCACAGCACCTAGATCATAAAATGTTAAATCGAAATCTTGCTTTCTAAAGGATACTGAAATGCATGCAGCATGACAGAGGATTTATGTGGCCCTGTTCAAGACATTCAACAGATCCAGTAGCTAGGTTTCTGGCAGATTCTCTTCCATAAGGGTAACTGAGCATTTGTTAGTCATCATCTAACCTTCAAGAACATTTGACAGACTTCAGGCCTGCTCTTGTTCTGGGGAGATTTGCAGAGACAAAAATAATCTGGTCCTTTCCATATTTTTTATCATAAAGCTAGCGAAGTGAACATTTTTGACATTTACTTTGAAAACCCCTTTCTGCCAATTCTTTAACTTTACAATAATTTTGCTTAACATTTTCCTTTCTTCTCAATCCATTCTGGTACATGCCAGCATTAAACATTGCTATCTAAATATTTACTCAGAAGAAATCTGGAACTATGGAAGACCACTTCTCTTCTCCAGAATGTGGAGTTCACAATGAGGACACTCCTGTTTCCATCATGCTGCAATATTCATATTAGTGACAAAATGTGCACTGACTGGGGTCGGGAATGGGAGCGGGCAGAAGAAACATGCTAATACAGTTGCTGCAACAGAAAGGCCTGGGAAGAGGAACAGCAGGACAAAGTTCTCTGAAAAAAAGATTTCCTTTGATAGTGGACAAGGCAGCCAATTCTTCTGTTAGTGCTCCAGAAGTAGCAAATAAAAAAGGGATCTGAACCAAGTACATACAATCATCCGTTTGTAAAGTGATATCCGGTATGCCTGAGACATCATGGGGTCATCTGCACATAACTCCTCATAATACTGAAACAACAGGCATAAAATACAGATTCTTCCTATCTTTTAAGGTAGTCAGTTGTCAAAAAAAGCTGCACATGAACAGGCACATTGCACAATACTGTTTGCATGTTAAGTGATTAAAATGCTGGAAATCTACATAGAAGGACATGGTAAAAGTTCTTTATCATTTCTGGCTCATTTCAGAGAGACAAATTCCATCTGTCTCTCAAAACTACAGAGGCAAACTTAAATGAAACCATTTACTACTTTTCAGTTTGAGAATACTGAGCCTATGACCCAGTTCAGGTCACAGTGTTCAATATTCATATCACGGAAGAAATTAAAAGGAGATGCAACTGAGTTGGAAAGAAAAATAAGATAGAACAATTCCATTTGGTTTACCTATTTGAAGCAACATCAACATAGCTTTTTACATTCTAGATATATTACATCACAAGTTTTTTTTCTGTGTAAGAATCAGATTCCTTCCCAACTAAGCTCTACCAACTGGGTGAAGTTGAATCTGGCTTGCAAGATTCCCCATCTGTATTCTGATGGATATAGAAAGTGCACCCTGATAACAGCATGCACCAAGTCATCTGACAAGTGATATTGTGCAGTCAGCAATAGGTTAGATAATGGTAGAGTATAAAAAAAGGGGCACAAATACAGTTCATCTCATAAAGCATTACAAATACATGTCTCTCTAGGAAAATCACAAAATCATATTACAAATCTGTTGAGGAAGTAAGAGATTCTTCAAAAATAAAAAAAGGATCTCATCTATTGTAGCTTGGTGTGGAAGAAGTGGTCAATAATCAGTGGTCAACTGGAGTCCTCCTGGACAGACTAGGAGTCTCATCAATATTAGATGTCTTGTTGAGATAAACTCTTATTCCTCTGATTTTTTCAATTACTGAAAGCTGCATTGGAAAACCAGATTCATAAGAGAGAATTTAGAAACTACGATGTTTTGCCATAGCTCTGTGTGAGATAAACACTTTAGTGCATCTTCTCATGTCTGACTTGAGCCCCTCAAATATTGGCCATTGCTTGCTGGGAATTCTACATGCTACAGTCCCTCATGACTTACGGAGGGTCTTAGGTTGGGGAAAACTATTCCAAAAGGTTCTTTCAAGACATTACATGAGAATAATTAGTGAGCTGCAAATGCTTTATTGGGATTGTTGCAACAAAAAACATTTTCAACTTGATGCTTTTAAAAAAAGAACACTTTCAAAAGCCTCACCACTTTTAAACCACAGAAGAATCTCACCAGATTTTGTACAGCAACTTTGATTCTATGGTAGAATCAAGGCAAGCATTCAGAATAAAAAAAATGAATCCATTCCTGCCTGCTTCAAATGTCTGGAAGCCAGGGGTCCTAAAGTCCAGCTTGGAAAGTCATAGCTATAACTTCCTCTCAACAAACCAGGGTTTCTGCTTCCACTGTCCTCTTCCCTAGGAAATACAGCTCAGTTCTTCTGACTACTGAGTTATGAAAAGTCCTTACCAAGTTTTCGTTTGTCAAGCGAGTGATTTCATGCTGTAGGCTGGCTTCTATCCGGGCTTCTGGGGGCAGCTGGAGGTTCTGTGCCAACAACTGCTGCTGGCGATTGTTCTCCTCCTTCAGCCCCTGGATCTCTCCACGAAGGGCCTCCAGATCATTTTCATGGCTTCTTTTCTGTGCCTGCAGTTGAGATTCCAGAAGCCTACAAGAAGCCAATTGAGGAAGGTCAAAAGAGAAGGAAGGGTCAGAAAGAAGCAGAAAAGCACATTTTAAGACTTCACATGCTGCAGCTTCTCAGCAAAGACTGGAAATCTGTTGAAATGAGTAAGCAGCCAACACTAGGAAAAGAAAGAAAACCAGAAGAATGTTCTTTAAACCCCTTGAGTATCCTGAGACTGAAACTTTGCATGACTGATTTCACACATGCAGCAGAACCATGGCTGATCCTGCATGAGCATGCAGGGGTTCATTTCAAGGACAGCTGAACTACAGAATTATAAAGCAAATGATCTTTCTTTGAGCAGTGTTCCTCAATCTCAGCAACTTTAAGATGTGTGGACTTCAACTCCCAGAATTCTCCTCCCAGCAACTCTGGGAGCCGAACTCCACACAAAGCTTAAAGCTGCTGAGACTGAGAAACACTATACTAGACCCATACCTACTGCAAGGGGGACACTTTAGAATAAAAGTCTGTGGGGTGCTATTGGGAGGAGAGAAAATCATAGATTTATAACAGTTAACAAGACTGCATATACCAGTTACACTGAAGGATAGTTTATTAGAAACAAAATTCTCTTATTGCTACATTTTTATCATCATAGGAAGTATTTAGATTTTCTATCTCAAACACCTGACATCTTAGGGTACCACTAGTCTCTAAACCTCAGCTAACTCTTAAGTAACCCTAAGCCTTTGTTTATAGTAACTAGTTTCCTACAAACAAACAGACTTCAAAAGGGCCAAAACAATCTATTACAATGAAGACATGTCTATTAAGTAGTTCTTTTTCACTGTTATTCTCCTCAGAAACAAAAGTATATTAACTAAAACAAAAATAACCCATAAGGATCATAGGCTTTGAAAGATAAGAGTTTTTTTAGTTTTAAGAGGGATATTATTACCGATCCAAAGACCAATAGAAGAACTGATAACAAAAAATCCTGCGCTACTGATTCACTGCACAGCCTTGGGCATATGAATCAATGTGAATTGTGGGACGAAAAGAACAAACTTCAAGCTGCATTAGCAGTGCTAACACTGCATTTTCTACCAACAGGTGCATACCTCAAGTAGGCTATTTTAATCAGATACAGCCTTTCAGGGTTTAAATATATCTAAGCAGATCAGCTAACAACTACATCAACTAAGGACATGAAGATAAATGTGAATAATTTACCTTGCATTTCTTTGCCATTTGCTTTAGAATCTTGAAATTCTAGAGCACAAGGACAAGAAACAAATGCTACAGAGCCACCTCCCCCTTCCTTTCCCTACAGCACAGAACACCCCCAAGTTAGCTTCTTGCAAACTTACAAAAAGATGCAGTTAAATCAATGTGTTTTGTTAGCAGTACAAGAGAAGGAAAGAGACTAGTTAAATCAGCATTCATTGCAAAAGTAATTTTTGAGCGTTGTTTTATCAAGCTAAAAATGAAACTACCATTATCACTCAACTAGAAAAACAGCACCAAGGAGTAAAGTTTTAGAGAACATAGTTTTAAAAAAATCCACATCCCAGTATGTGGATGGCTGCATTTAACAGCCATATTGACAGAACAGGGTATTTGGACTGTGTTGAGATCATTTGAGTTTTTCAAATTGGTCTAAATCTGTTATTTTGAAATGGTGTTATTCTCTTTCCAGAACAGCTATTTATAATGACTTAAACTGATAGGCAAATATTATATTTATTTGTATGTTTCATCCTGCTAATTTTAGGGTAGGTACTAGATTATGCAATCTGAAATGTATCTTTTTTGTACTGGACTATTCATTCTTTTGGGAGATTAATAATTAAAGTTTGATTTACAATCTTTTCTAGCTGACACTGAGATTTTTAGGGACATTCTGAGAAATATGCCCACTTCCTCAATTAATACTGTGAACTCCAATAAACTGTAGCAGCAGGCACTGCTGATCATCTGTCTCTGCTCTTTTAAATATCTTGATGGACATCAGAGGAATTCAACTGCTTCCCAAGAAAGAAATAAAATTCCACAGGGAAAGAATGTGTTAATGCCACAACAATAGTTGGTCCTTTTTTTCTTCCCATGAAGTAGAATGCATGAGCAGATTTTATATTTAATGGTTGTGACAGAGTTATCTCCATCATACACTCATCTGTTCTCTTCTGAGAAATACAGAAGCTCCACTACCTGTCAATAAATTTCTGTCTCTGCATTTAAATATTTACAGCTTTGACTTTTCCTTATGGCCCAGAAGATCCACAGATATGTTGGTCCTAACACCGGACTTCTTTCTTATATGAAAGAAGCCATTTCAAGCCACACAGCATGTAAATCTAATTAATGAACAAATGCATACTATTCTTTCTTTTCCTTTTACAAACATATTTGGATTGAATGTAATTGCCAAAAGCAGCTCCACAGCATGTTAGTGGCAGAAGAAGGTAACAAAGAAAGATTGCAAGTTAAAACAAGAACCCCGCATCCTGATAAATCTTGTAACCTGTTGGCTTGTTTTAGCCCTTCATATACCAGCCACAATTCTCCATCCTCGTTCAGCAAATGACAGTCTTGAGATGATCTTCCAAGCAAAATGTTTTTAAAATGCAGAAACAAAACAAAACAAAAGGACATGTGATGGAGATGATGGGACAAACTAAGTAAACTTAAGCAAGCTAAGAGTGTAATTGAGAAAAAAGGAAGCCTTGGTTTCAACATATACATTCCAAGCAGTTTACTCATGCAGTTTTATACAAATTTATTGAAAAGCAAATCCTATGAGATTCCAAAGATCCTAATGCTTAAATTTAAAGAAGACTGCAATCTTCCCAACTTGTATTTGTGTAATCCAATCAAACTCTCAATTATTTTACTGGGACTTACTCATAGAAGTTTAAGGTGTCCAGATAAAGTTGCTTCATTAATTCATTAAACCACAGCAAATGAGTCATATTCTCATATACTCAGGATTTTACACAGCACAAGTAATTGAAGAAGGGTAGAATCATCTCAGCTGGACTTTATTCGTTGTGACAGGAGGCCAATGTAATATTTCTGGACTATGATGCCAATCTGAAAATATTTTCACCATTGCTCTGTCAAAGGGCAGGTCTAATTCCAGAACCAAAGTTGGCAAGAGGTAGTGCCAGCCCCCTGCATTATCAATCAACTTCCATTTGTCCCTGGAACAATTATGTACTTTTATTTTTTTTTCTTTTATAAGAAAAACACTGAGAGATGAAAATCAAGGCACAAAATTAAGCTATATGTTCACATGATAGTAACATAATTGTAGCAAATTTTAGAATAGTGTATCAAAACCACAAACTACTTTTTAAAACATCCAATGCAACTTTATTTAAGGTTTATTTTTCTATGAAAGCTGATAGCACTGAGAGCATCTTGCTCTTTAGAGATTAAACAAAAAGGTTCCACCACTTGTATGTTTGAAAATCAAGATTTATGGAGTGAAAATGCTGGAAAAGTGCAAAATGTTGTGAATTCAGAATACTCTGGAGTTCGAAGCAGATGACTCACATTCAAGATGGACTGTATGATCATTGTGGATGTGTTTAGGCCTCAAGTTATTATATCTCAAATTACAAGCACTTCCAATCAAAATCCAAAAAAAATGTTTCAAAATCAAAACAGGGCTTTTCAAATTCACAGCACTTCAACAGTTGAAATATTCTGTACATCCCATAGGTGTGTGTATGAGAGAAAGAGGCAAAAAGATTGAGAAAAATATACAGATAATGATTCGTGTTGGGGGATCAATACGAGACAAAGATTCAAGACTTTGACTCAGAGTATGATGTGGTTACAAGTACCTGTTTGTCTCCTTCAGTCCAATATAAGCTTGAGCAATCTCTCCTTTGTCCTTCATCTTCTGAACATCTTCCAAGAGGATGGTAGATTCTGTCATGGTGTTCTGGGGATAACCAATGGAAGAACAAATAAGAAAGATTCAATAGTACATTGTTAATACGTCTGTCTAAATTGGAACTCAGTGGTGTAGTGGTTAAGATGTTGAGTTTGTTGGCTGGAAAGTCAGCAGCCAAGTTTGACAGGCACCATGTGATGGGGTAAGCTCCCATTACTTGCCCCAGCAACTGCCAACGTAGCAGTTCAAAAGCAAGTAGGTAAATAGGCACCACCTAATATGGTGGGAAAGGTAACAGTATCTGTGCACCTCAGTGTATAGTCATGCCAGCCACATGACCATGGAAGCATCTTCAGACATCACTGGCTCTCTCAGCTATGAATCAGAGATAAGCACCACTCCTTAGAGTCAGACATGACTAGACAGGGGAAACATTTACCTTTATCTGTCTAGCAGCATATAAACTATGTGGTACAATCATTATTTAGATATTATTAACATAGACATGTCAACGCTGCTCTTGCAGAGGAGTTGTTAAAACAATTTGCTCTAAATGTGTTGGACCAGCATGAAGAGGTGGCTTGAATCCAAATCTTAATTGAGTCTTGAACTTCCCTAGCTGATCCTTAGCCCAGTCAGGCATTCTGTCTAAATTACATTTCCCAGGGTTGTTTCAAAGCCATGACAACACAGCAACACAATAAAAAGTTTCTTGTCTAGCTAAAGTGCTATAAGTGGACCATCTTTTTTCTTTCAGACATCCTAAACCTACTGCCAAAAAAATTAGTCAAAAATACTACAAGTGTAACATCACTTGTAACTTTCATGGGGGCAATTCAGTAGCTTGCTTGAATACAGTACATTAACACAGATACTTGGCAGGCTTACAAAGGTTCCAGCATTAAAAATAAAATTATTTGTTAACAAGGTTACCTTATCATCCTGATAATCCATGTGCAAGCAAGAAAATAAAGAGACAGAGTAGTCATCCAACATTTATACTCATTAAAACTGACTGATAAATTAATGGGCAGCTGCCCTAGCAATTGCTCTGTTGCCTTCCTAACATGTTCCAAAGAAAACTGTTTCTTGTATGAAAATGCTAATCTCTAAAGCTTCAGAAAGGTCACTCCAGATCATAACAGCAATCAAATGACAAAGAACCAAGCACATTGTCCCCCTTCCCCAACACTTGATAAATTAATACAACAGTTGATGAAGACCAATGGTTACTCAACCATAATCAATAGTTAGAAGGAACAACTTCCTATAGTGGAAGAGATTGCACATACATCCTACACTTAATCTGTTTTACACACTGCTGATTTACTACAGAAGAAAATCTATGCCAGTATTCAGTTTGTTTCTGGATTTGTACTTTGGGAGAAAAGCAGCAATATAAACTACTCTTGTGCTGTTAACTAACATGGACATGGATAATACAACCAGTCGTTTCAGCTATTCACCTTGGGCTGCACTGCCTCTTTTTGGCTCATCAGCTGAGACCTCAGGATGAGAACTTCCTCCTTGCGTACTTCCAGCTCTTCACTGACAGAGGTCATTTGGTCCAAAAGGACTCTGTATGCTGGAGCACCAGGCATAGTTATATCTGGAGCACTCTTCTCCATCAGGGCTTTTCTCAACTCATTCAATTCATTCTTTAGTTTCTTATTCTCTGATTCAAGTTCTTGACGCTGCAGGATATAAGGTGGGAAAAAACAGTAACAATAGTTGTCTTATTCACCAGCTGTCCTAATAGAAATCAGGATCAAGGAAAAAAAGTTAATTTTAGTTACTGGTGAGTTTGAAAAAAAGATGTTCTGATGATTATGTGTTATCATAAACATCTGTCTTACTTTATGTCAGGTGAAACTTTTGGGATTTCCACTAAAGAACTCTTAAGAATGGATGGTCTGATGAAGTCATAAGGGCCTGTCTTTGTGTTTGTATGGTCTGTTTTTTTTTCACAAAAGGAATGGCAACCAGTAAAATATACAGAGTGGAAACACTAAGACCAGTGTTTTTCAATCTTGGTGTTTTAAGATGTATGGACTTCAATTCCCAGAATTCTCCAGCCAGCCAGGATTCTGAGAGTTGAGATCTACCTATCTACATTTGAAAAATACTGCCTTAGATATTCCTGGAGTATATATCAGGAGGTTGGTGTGACTGAGGAGGTTGCTGAAGACCGAGGAAGATAGAAACAGAAGATTTGCTGTGGTGACCCCTGACAGGAGGGAGGGAGGGAGGGAGGAAGAAGGAGGAGGGATATTCTTAGAGTAGAAAAGAAATCTAGAAATGTTGGTACCTTCCAGACACACTGATGTTTTATATTATGGAAGCTGGACAAATTCCAAGTACTTTTGTGAATGTGCCTCAATCTAATAATTAAAATAACCAAATCATTGCTGGCTACCACCCTCCATATATACTTGTATTGTACTATGTACATGAAGCATTAGGACATTTTTTAGAAGTTCAGTAAATACCAGTTAAATCTGTTTTTCTAATTCAGCCTACTTTGGGAGTAATGCATAGAATTCATGGATCCAAAATACAATACTCTTCACAACCTTAAGCGATTCGTATTCCAGCTCTGCTCCTCTCATCTGAGGCCTTTCTTCCTCCTGAAAAAATTCAAAGCACAAAAAAAGAGATTCCGCTTTTAAAACAGAACATTTCAGACATTATCAAGAAGAAATAGATATTGCAGTGAATTCCCTGTATTCATTTTAGATAATTAGTAATGTTTATTTAATATTTAATCTTCTTAATCAACAGACTATAGTAAGTAGGAATAGAATTCTGTAGCCAAGCATAGTGGGAAAGGTGAATGATTTTCCAAAGGTTACCATTACTAAAAACACCACTGGTAGCTCAGCTGACTGTATCAACAGTATTAAGATAAAGGGTAAAAACTAGGTTTAAACATCCCTTAATGTTCATAAGATCATGAAACAAAATACCACAAAACAATAAGAATATTCTAACCTGCTTCTAACACCAATGGATCAAACCAACAAAAATTAGGGAGTGGACAACTTCAACAAAAACACCAGCAGCGTTTCATGATTACTTAGTTATTTTCTGCATCTTCCCCTGGAGAGAACCATGAACTTACATTCCACCTGCTGAATGGGATAATTGAAGCCATAAGAAGCCTGCCCTTGTGTTTGCATTATCTGGTTTTCTTCCATGGAAAGAATGTCAACCAGTATAATTTAAAACGTGGAAACGCTAAGACCAATATTTTTCAAACTTGGTGTTTTAAGATGTGTGGACTTCAACTCCCAGAATTCTTGCTCACCATCACCTAAACCAGAAGATGCACAGTCTTTTCCATCTTACCTTGGCCTTGGCCCGGAGAACTTGGTCCTCCTTCCTATCTAGCTCATCCTGCAGGGATTGTTTTTCTAGCTCCAGCTCCTTTACTCGTTTTTGTAGTTTGAGGAAGAGAGACATGTCCAGGGGTGCCTTCTTCTCACCTGGTTCCTGATTTAAGGACAAATGGGCAAGGGTGGGGATCAGAAAGATTGAAGAAGGGGCAGCCTATACACTGTTTGATGTCATGAAAAAGATGAAAACATATGGAAATAAGAGCTTTCAGATCATAGGGCGCACCCTTTTGGTCTGTCAAAAAGGCCTAAAACATAGCTTTGTGGGTTGGCCTGGACTCAAGGCAGCCACCTATCATCTGGGAGGTGGCTGCTGGACTAAAGAACCTGTCTCCATTTTAGCCCCCCTTCATCTTGCTCATTCATTTAATTTTTTACTGCTTTTATTCTGTTTATTACTGTTTTTATGTATTTTCTCATTATTTCATTGTAAACCATCCAGTGTTCCTCACTGTGAGATAGGAAGTGCACAAATCCAATAAATGAATGAATGAATGGAGGACCTTCAGTGGCAACAACTTCAGCAGTATGAAGTCTCCATAAGAATCAAATCCCAAGTTGGCTTTAAGTGGATATTTTAATGTGCAAATTGAATGTAAAAGTTAACAAGAATAAAGGGAAAGACATGATGGGGAATATATACCTTTTAGTAGTTTAAAGACTGCTTATTGAAGTTTAAATTCTTTAAGATTGTTATTTTAGAAATCACAAAATTTAAAAGGTCAGTTTAAAAAAGTATGTGTCCTAAAGTTTTAAAAATGGAAACCTAATGTAATTTTACCATGATCAACCATGACTTTCTGCTTTATTT
>JANHZU010002096.1:42140-53389 GCA_032468055.1 Acrochordus granulatus | reverse complement strand
CAAATCAATTAATCTTACTATAATCTGCAGCAAATCAAAAACTCAACAAGTCATTTTACGTTAGTCAACAAGGTCTCTCCTTTCCTCTTATAAAAAAATAAAGTGTGGATGTTTATTAGAACAGCTTCTATTAAAGTCATTTAATGTTACATGTTCTTCAATCAGTTCTAGAATTATTCTCAGTATTACACCTAAAAAATAATCTTTATTTGGTGTTGGTTTCAGCGCTCACAGCAAATTTCAAGACAAGTGGGAAATAATATTGAAGTGGAGTATAGTATGAATAGATCTCATATCTTTACTACTCAGAGAAAGAAAAAATATAGCAAAGTATCTTGTTTCTTTAGGGAAGACTGACAAAATAGCCCTCCCAAATAAATTTGAAATTAATTCCAAATTAATTTGGAATCTGTCCCACAGATTCCCAAATCTGTCACCCATGCAGCTAACATTGGACTCAGATCAGTATAAAGTTAACTCCTTAAAGTCTGAGAAGTAGCAAAGCTGTGTCCAACATCTTTAAAAATCAGGCTATGTTAATTTATTGTGTGATGTTGAATTTATTTGTAAAAGAAGCCCAGCGGAATTTTTTTACTTTCAGAAACTTTCCTTAGAAAAATCCAGTGTATCTATTGCCTAATAAGTCAAATCTCTCAAACTTCTTTACAGAAAACCTTTCAAAGTGAGAATATCAAGTAAGTTTGAGATTTTAAGACAGACAAAATAGTATTTTTGTTGTTAATTTTTATACGTGGTTTAGATATCCAATTATAACCAAGATCTATGATAGCTTTTGCTTTAATACTTACACAATGACAAAGCACTCTTATCTTACAAGACTTATCATGATTATAGAACATATAAAATCCAACCAATGCCACTTTTAGTTTTAATCTAAAAAAAGTTTGTAGTTTTACCTACTCCTAATATAGCAGATGCTGTTTTTATATATTAGAGGCCTCCAGTAATAGCACAGATGTATTCATAATTTCATGTTTTAAACTTCTTGCATTTAAGAAATCTTCAAATGTGCTGAGGAAATACAGTAGTACTGGAAACCTTATACATGGTGATTTAAAAGTAGCTTAATGTGTTTAAATTTAGTCTTGAAATATGTAGAACTTTATTGTTTCAGATAAATTATTTTATAACTATAGTAAATATTTATATGGAACATTATAGCAATTAACAGGGAAAAATGCTAAGTAAAGCTGATCCACCACAGTGCTTCACAGTTCCCAGATTTTAAACATACAAGTCTGTCACTTTTCACTAAGGATGTTTGATTCAAATGAGTATTATGATTTTCCACGAGATAGAATAATTTGTGCTTGCAGTTGGCACATTTTTAAAAGTGTAAAATTAACAGATATTTGCAAAAATTGTGCAAAACTATCTTATTTACAGACATGGCACAAAAGTGAATGCAGTCTATGCACATGCACACTTCATCCACTTTAAAAATGTGTTCTATGCTACAGGACCAAAAAGAATACCAGCTTCAACAGGCAGTTGTCAATAAGCACGAAGTTTACAAGAATTACACCAAAATGAGCAAATATTGCTCAAGTAAAAATCTATTGTTAAAGCTGAAGTAGGTTTAAGGCCATTCAAGTTGAAGAGTAGATACACAAATTTAGTGAAAGCCCCATCATTTTTAATACATGCTTTACCTTTTAGCAACTTACTATCTAAAACCTCTACTTTACAAAACCAAAACACAAGAAAAAAAAAGATCTTGCATTTGATACAAACATATTATACTGTAAATAAAATGAACTAAAGAACACCAAACATTAAAAAATTGCTATGTCACTTGCTGGAACTAGCCCTACAATAGCAAATGGGTAATATGTACATTTTTCAAGTAGATTACTTTACATTGCTCTAACAAAACATGTCCTTTTTTAAAAAAAAATCAGTGCATTGTTCTCAACTCATCCAAGGACTACACAATTCTTAATTGGACTCTTATAATAGCAGCACACGCTACCACTACCTGCCAAGCAGTCAGTCAATGACTAGTGGAAACAAAAATGTGAGGAAAAAAACTTAGGAAAGATTAAGGGATTAAGAAGGTTCATGCAGTTCTGCCAGTCTAGTCAGCCAGCCAGCTTGCTAGCAACAAGAGATGGTTTCCGTTGTGGCAGGTCCTGTGGAGTAGGAATGTGGTCACCAGTGACTTCAGTCTTATCAGGTGCTGCAGTAGGAAGTTGTTTGTTCTTCATCTTTGCTTTTGCCATATTGTAATCCCCAGAATCAAAGTACTTTTGCTGCAAGATAAATGTATCAAGTGAAATATAACAAAAATATGAAAGTAATCCCTAAAGAATTACATACACACTTCATCATCTAGGCTAATTTAATTGTTGATGTATAAGTAGAAAGTCTAAGATGATCCTTGTCTGGAAAATTTCATCAAATGTGGGCAGAATCTGTTAAAATGGACAAAACTGATTTTGTTCACCTTAATGAATAGGGTATTTAGCATTACAATCACATGCCAAGAACACATTCATTATGGACAAATGCATTTAGTATTACAAAAGAGAGACCTATAGCATTCATTTGTATCCTTGAAGATACATTGTTTGAATATTATAATAGAATATAAGTTTCATTTTCAGAGCAAAGCAAGATCAATGTGAACCTTTTTCTTTATTAATCAAATAAGCTTTATTTCACTTTGGCTTACTCACTCCTTTCTGAAGCCTCTTCCTCAAAAAATCTGAGCCCCCAGGCTTTTGGCCTAGATGTGGATATCTGGCTTTCAGCTTTGCTTCTTCTGCTTTCTCAGGACTAATCACTTTGTCTTCCATTTCCTAAAAATACAAGAAATTGGCATTTTATTACACTGTTTTATGATACTGCAATTCATATTATAAAAAGTACACAATCCAATCACACTTCATAATTGTTCCTTTAGATAAATTATAAGGGTGATGTTCAATTTACAGAAACATAACTTGTAGAAACCAACTGCACAACATATTTTGAACATACCATCTTTTCCTATAATTTTGCAATACTGTAGGAGGTGTAATAGACTACCCATGTGAACCAACCTGCAATAGTATTCTAAGATGCCTACTTACAAGACTGCACGCCAGTGCAGATCAACACAATCCAATCATTTGGACTTTTGTCATATTAAAAGTCAAGGTATTACCAGTCAAATATGAACAAAATTACTCTTCTGCTCTTTTGTCACGGGTCTGCAACACGACCCAGGAGGGTTTATATTAGGACACAGTGATGATCATATGGACGGTCGACTCTCTTTAGAAGGCAGCTTTCATCCTTAAGGCTATTTAAATTCAAGCACGGAGCGAAGGCCAAGATCGACGAAAACTCAATCGTCGAGGAGAAGGTTGACGGGCTCTACCTTGAATCACGGAGGCCGCTGGACCTAGTCTTAGTCTCTGAGCCTTAATCCTCAATTTGCGGGGGGAGGGGGCGGGCTGCGCATTAGCGCCTGATGACGTCACAATCCCGGCTCGCCTGCTGCAATCAGACATTACCGGCTCCCGCAGCCACGGGGGACCACGCCCACCGGGGGCGCCCGGGAAATCGCTCTTCGAGCGAGCAAAATTCACAGCCGGGATCCAAAGGAGACGGAAACCGGGAGGCGGCTAGAACGGCAGAGGCTCCCTCGCCGCGTGAGCGCGAGTCCCCTTCCCCACTTTCTCGTAGGGGCGGGCGAAGACATTGCGCTTCGTGGACGCCGCGTCCCTAAGAGAAGGCAGGCGGGGAAAGAGAAGAAACGTTGCCTGCAGCCCGGCAGCCGCCACCGGGGAAGGCGAGAAAGGGCGTTCTCTTCGCACACATGCACACCCCGCCGGGCAGGCTTCCCCCAGGCTCGGCGGGACTCCCGGACGTCCATCGGACCCTCCGACCGCGCTACGAAACGCTGGGCAATGACCAGGGAGGCGGCCCGTTCGCCCGCTGGAAGTTTTCTCCTCCGCTGAGCAGCGGCCTAGCTGCCCCCGCCCGCTGCGCTTCCCATAGTCCTTGCCCAGCGGTGCCTCACCTTCTGCTCCTCTGCCGAAGCGGGCTCCAGGTTCTCCGCAGACATAGCTTCCGCACAACCGGGCTACCAGGAATATCCTCCCCGGGCGAGAAAGGCCTACCGCCTGGAAAGCGGAGCACCAACCACCGCCTGCGGCCGCTAGTAATCTCCACAACCGCTCACAAGATGGCCGCCGGTTAAGACGGCGAGCCGTCCTGGTCAAACTTCCTGTCGGCTCGAAATGCCGCCTAAGAGCAAATGAACACCAGCAGCAGAGGCGGGGAGGGCTGTTGGCTCCCGCACGAGCTTGGGTCGTAAGTTCCATGCGTCATCTCCTACGTCAAAGCTTGCTGGGGCATTCTGGGAGTTGAAGTTCTAGCGATGCCTGTTAATTGTTCAAGGGGAAAGGCGGAGAACAACGATTAAGGCTGCTCATGAGTAAATATATTGGATTGCATTGTTGAGTCAACCCTTTCTGGAATTTCAGAAAGATCATAAATGGGATTTATGTCTGTATCTTTTGAAATGTCCGTCTCTGTTAACTAAGGATATGACCATGGGAAATCTGCTAAGGATTACAGTCTTAAATTGCTAACTGGCCTTGTTTTCAAGTAAGCCTGCCTAAAATTGAGTAGTACTTACAAGTGACTTTAATTGTTAAGGCAGTTCTCTTAGTTCTTTTTTACTTTGACTGATGGCAAATTTCTAAGCCATTTTTCTTGTTTCAATACCCAAAGGGCATTAAGATATGATCTGAAGACTTTTTGTAACCCCTCTTTCCATTATTTAGTGTCCAAAGTGGCTTATCAAGAGTTAATTCAAGGCACCAAGTCTTAGGCCTTTTCTGTCCCTTAGATGCCTTCAGGAAACAGCTTTGAACTTTAGATAATGCATATTCAAATATTCAAATGCATACCAAGGAAAAAAGTTTCAATAATTATTTAATTACTCTTATTAAAATATTCTTCTCATCTTATTAGGAATATAAGATTTACCAAACATAACAGCCTAATGTCCTTCATGACATGCTTTTTGGAAAAGGATTTTATATCCAAGTAAGCAAGGAAAGTCCAGAATTTTGGCTGGGATAGAGTACCTCTGACCTTTGAGCCATTCTTTCCCAGAGACTGTACTTTTGTTTTTTTTCCAGACCTGCAAAGGAACTAAGCTTGTTAGGGTTAGCTCTTGAGATAAACTTTTCCTTAACCAAGTTTATCTTTCTTAGCACTGCATTTTGGAATTATCAAAAGAGAAATATAATTATGAACAACACCAGAATGCTTCTTTCAAAAGGCAACCATATTAATAAATAACATTCTTCCATTACAGAAGCTGGGCAGCTCTTTTGCAATTATTTTATACTGTAATAAAATAATGAACTTTCTAGGGCTGCCCATGGACCAAAACAAAGGAAGGATCACCATCCACCCGCTGAGCACAAAGACTATCTCAAAATAAAACCAGAATTCAAATATGGCTGTTTTCACATATATTTACAATATAAATATGATTTTGTTTTCACAGTACATTTTAAAAACAGAACCCTACAGTATGAGAAAATCAAGTATGAGACAGCAGTGTAATGTCAAATGTGGATATCTATTAGGATAAAGTAAAATGCTTTGAGGGGAGACCTTTAAAGGGGAAATCGGTTTGAGTTGAATCATGAGTAATCAAAATGTTTTGGTATGGTTTTCTGTTTATCATGGGAACGAAGTGTAGGACAAAATGAGCAATGTAAAAGACATACATGACACCTCTCCTGCTCCCACATATTTGCATAGTATGATAATGCGATGGAAGTTCAAAATCCCATCCTTATTCTAAACAAGTTAAGAATCACTGAAAAACATGACACATCAAAGTAAAGGTTCTGTATATATTTCAAGATTTCAATATTAATGTCAAAAATACGTAGTATGATTTTACATCGGATTTGTGCTACATTAGAACAGTAAAGACAAACATCAATTAAGTGAAAGGAACATTAAATATTAAATACCAAAAAATAAAATAAGGTGTAAACTCTAAACTAATTTGGGAATCTGCTATTGCAACACATCCAATGAAGTGGTTTAAAACGAGTATAAAAAGATTACGACTAAGTGTGTTCCAGTCTATTCAGAATACACAAAGCTCATTCTAGAAGCCTTTTTGAACTGGTCCAAGAGCTTTGACTCCTATCTGACCATCCTTCTCACTACCTCCATGATTCAGCTTTTGATATTTTATTGTTTCGTCTTGAATGATAATCTTTGAGGAAATATGTCACTGTTGTGTTTTGCTAACACCGGGGTGAAAACTGAGGATTCATTGGAGATTCAGTGTAAGATTTGAGTTCATATGCAGCGCCACTGTCCACTTCCATAGATTTTCGGGAAAACAGAAGTCTTACATCTCTGTAGAGGTAGATCTTTCCAGACTTGGAACTCTGGAACCTGGGAGAGGAATAGAAATCAAGAGTGGTCACTGATGAATAATCATATAACAACAGTCAATATCTCACAAGATCAAAATCTTACATGGGCCTGTTTAGCAATGTTTCTGTCTAGAAATCAAGTGAGCTTTCATATAATAACACCTTATAAGGTCTCACAAGATTGTCATTTTTAAAATTTTTGGTTTTTATTTCATATTAGAGTTCTGCCAGTATTTGGGTATTAACTTATTTGAAATAGTTTTACAGAAGCTGATTTAGACATTCAAGAAATCTAAGGAATACATTTGAAAAAACTGCATTGTTGACACCTTAGTTTTTACAAGAAAATTTTTATAAAAACTAAATGTCAACCTTAGTCTGGTTCAAATGTTTTTGCTGACCACCACTGTCAGGTAGCTTCATCATGCAAATATGATATAACCTAAATTAGGGCCTCCCAAGAAGATTCAGCCATTAAATAGTTGATTATTCCAAGATTTAATTTCTTTTGGAAAGGATGTCTATGATTTCAGCAGCTGAACTTGACTCACTGAGTTTTTAAGTTTCAAATCCATTGTTATGATATGGAGAAAAAATAGCTACCAAAACAAATCTATACTGTCTATGTTTTAATCTGTCACATGAACACAACAGCACTAACAACAGCCTTGTTCCAAAATATGTTCAACTACTACTTAAAAGTAGGGGATTTCTAAATTGGTGGAAGCCCTTTGACCATGATTTCTGACAGCACATTTTCTGCTATTTTGGAAAAAACATAATTCAGGTACAGTGCTATAAATAAGTATATCCCTATTAAAAAGCAAAGAACCCACTGCTAGCCATGCAGACTTTGGGATCCTCAGCACAGACCCTGTCATGTCAAAAGCAGCCCTTCGACCCCCAAAGATCACACCAAATATCACAAAAACGCTTTTCAAAAGGCAACTGGACTTCTTTTGTTTGTTTCTCTTTTGAAGAAGTGTTGCTTCTCATCCAAGAAGCTGCTTCAGTTCAAACTAACTGGTGAGGGATTGCAGGAATTTATACTTTCTCTCTTAACAGACTGCCAGACATTAACACACTTAGGCCATAACGATCATGAACTGGATGACTGAGAATCTCCAATAGATACTGTGCCAGGTAGCACCTCAGAACTTTGTTTCCTCAGCCACTGTCTCACCTCAGATGAATGAGGTAGCGTAACAGTCTTTCTTCAGTACGTCGAGTATTTTCTTTAATAATGTTTTTTCTTGTTTCTCGCTTCACAGGGACAGAAAAAGTTCTTTGCCGCAGGAATGTTTGATGATTGGCAGGCATCTCTCGTAAGTCATAGATCACCACAAACATCTTCACCACAGTCTTGTTAGGATTAAATAAGGTCTAGAGGAAAAAAAGATTGGCCATGTGTTTGAGAATGGTGTAAGTGCACTGAAATCACTGAAGCAAATAAAAAGAATCAAATATATTTAGAGAGATCTATGGCATTCTCTCCAGAAAACTTTTTCATCCAATGTTGCTATTGATGGAATGGAGGAAACTGTGGGTTTAGCCAACCTTAATGTAACACTTGAAACTCACTTTTCTCACTAGTATTTCTTTAGTAGCAAAAAAATAATTTTAACATGTTTTTACCTCTTCCTGTGCTTTATTTGGACAAATATAATTAGCAATCTTTATTTTTAGCCACCTGAACATTTATGTATATTTTAATTTTATCAGTTACTAGAAATAGATTTAAGAACTTCTGAGAGATAAAAAACACCTCATTTCAATGTCCAAGTGTGGTTTTATGCCCTTCTGATTCTAATTTATTGCAATATATTTTGGTTTGTTCAGGGATGGTATTCTAAAGAATACTAAATATTTTGATTAGAGAACTAGGAATAGTGTAGTGCATTGCATTGCAGCAAAAACAATACATTCTTTAGCACCCTAAAAACTAATAAACATATCAGCTTTCACAAGCTACAGACAATTCATGGACTTTTAGCCTGAACAGAATTGACTAACAGTCAGACATACATCCCTGTGGTTGAGGGAACAACAAGACTGAGATTCAAAAGGAAATGCTTGATTTACATGCACTTGACAATTGCATATTACTGTTTTGCCTTTCACAAAACAATTATAGGTATGACATAGATATTCTTGCATTACTGAGTTGATTAACTCATGTAAATGTGATAAAAACCTTTGCCTTGACTTAATCATTGTTTCACATTCTGCAAAATTTCTGTATTTTACAAACCATTTAATATATCAATACAAAACAAATCAATTCTTTTGAACATTTATTTATTGTTTGCTGACTTACAGCAAGAGCAAACATTTAAGCCAAGCAGGAGTTCAGGTTCCACAGAAATGAGCCCTATCCTCAGTGGGAAAAAATAGTAAAGAGTAAGTTTCCTTCTTAAAGCAAAATGATCTTTGTAATTAATCACGTATCTTCAAATACACTATCTCCCTATTTTTTTAATTAGCCAAAATTGACTTCAGTATGGTCAGAAGTGTTACTCCTTCACCCAAAACAATAAAATACAGCACCAGGTTACTTTCACTCTCTTTGTCTTGGCCAAGATGGACAGCTAAGAATATCCTAATAAGTCTTAACTGTCAAGCTTTTTTCAGAAGCAAATGTTTAGCTGTATATTGGAATAAGCATTTATATAACCTACTGATTAGCAAGCTAGTTAAGTGTGGGCATGAAAATTCAGAGAATGTATAGCTGACTCAAAAGAGCTTTCATCAATGGTGCCTCATCAAATTGGAAAAGTAGTATTATGTGAGGTGCCATAAAAATTTGTCCTGGATCCTCTACTCTTTAATATTTTTATTAATAGAAATTGAATGAAAAATTAATACATTAGTTTTATTAATGGGAACAATTGGAAGAGTATCAAGAAGGCAATTAAGTTCAGAGCACTAGAAACTAAGTCCCAGAAAAAGACTGAAGAGTCTGGTAAGTTTAGCCTTAAGCAAAGTTGACTGAGGAGGGATAGAACATCTTCAGTTACCTCATAGCACAAAAAGATGGACAAGACTTGTTTTCTCTCTTTCTAATTTGCAAGATACTGGATTTCAGTTACAGGAAGGCAAATTCCAACTGAATATTAAAAGAAATTTGCTATGGTTTGAATAATTCAGTGGTGGAACCACTTACACAAAGAGGTAGTACCCTTCCTTCATTAGCTGTTTCAAGCAAGGAATAGACAGCCCTCCATCTGAGATGATTCACTTTGGGTTCCTGCACTGAGCAGAGAGTTAGACTCCATGGCCCGTGAAGTTAATGTAATTATCTGCCACACAGTACATACCACTTGTATTGTTCCTGAAGGAGGTACCCGATAACCCCTTTTACCAAGGGACTCTAAAGCAATTACACCCTGAGAAGGAAGGAACAGAAAACAAGAAGAGTAAGATGACAACTAAGCATATGGACATAACCATTAGCACATCAGAGTAATTCATTCACAAAATTATACCCAAGAGAAACTGTTAATAAATATTTTTGCATAGTCACAACATTCAAGAATACAATTAGTAAGAAGCATTACAGTGCTGTCTACTGTCTCCATTGGGGCTATGCAGCAATATTGGATTTGAAGAGCAAAATGTGGCTCAGGCCAAGCACATCTTTTCTTAAGATCATGTGGCATCCACCTGAAACTAGAAAATTCAGAAGATGTAAGGTACTACATATGTGTCCTTGCACACTTGGAATTATCCTTTCCCTGTCAAATCTAAGACTCTCCAACCCCAAACCCTATTAAATAAATAGTAGGTGAATGTTTAGTTTACAATTGCATTTGCACTGATGATTAGTTGCCAACAATAGTTATATAGTTTTAATACTCAATGACAGTTGCAACCTACTAAGAAAATAACAGCATATAAATGGCTGTGCTTATAGTACATTTTAAAATGACAGTGTCAACATAGAATCTTTTATTTAATCCAAAGGAGATAATGTCCCAGAGGAGTCCCAGTGAAGGTATATAGATATTTCTTGGTTAATGACCACTTATTTGTGACCATTTGAAGTTACAATGGTGCTGAACAAGGAGATCTATGACGAGCCCACAAACTTGTGGCTGCCCTAGGAGCCTCACAATCATGTGATTGTAATCTGGGTGCTTAGCATTTGGTAGCACTTACAATGGTTGCAGTGTCTCATGGTTGTGCGATCACCATCTTCCCTGCCAGCTACCCACAAGCAAGTAAATGGGAAAGCCAGCAGGGAAAGTCAAAAATCTCTCCAGAAATCACTCACACCCGT
The DNA here is from genome assembly GCA_032468055.1 of Acrochordus granulatus. NCBI lineage: Eukaryota > Metazoa > Chordata > Lepidosauria > Squamata > Acrochordidae > Acrochordus > Acrochordus granulatus. The sequence goes on along the minus strand of JANHZU010002096.1, from coordinate 42,682 downwards.
CCCAATTGGCAGCATTAAGCACTAAAAACAGCATCCATTTCCCATCAATCTAAAAGGAGTCACAACTGATTAATAATATCTAGTTTGGAGCCTTCAACTTTGGGAGTTTGAATGACAAGATAAAGAAAAGCTGTAATTATCATAAATATGCTTGCTGATTCAAAGTGCAGAGATGCCAGAGAGGAATGAGTATGTGCTTCCTTGTCAACTGCAGACAAAGCTAGCAATATACATGTGCGTATTTATTTTATTTATTTTGTATTTATTATATTTCTATGCCACCGAAATCCAGAGACTCTCGGCGGCTAACAAAAACAACCATTAAAACATCAATTAAAAACATTAAAATAAAAAACCCGATGAACTCAAGACGTGGGCTAAAAAGATTTTGTGTATAAAAAGGGGGTGAGGATGGCTAGGAATCCATCAGCCACCTCCAGGATGATAATGAGCAGCCCCTGGAGGCCCATGCCATCTCGCAGAGCCAGGTCTTAAGGCCCTTCTGGAAGGCCATCAGGGAGGGGGCAGCCCTCAGCTTGAGG
>JANHZU010002096.1:20403-42040 GCA_032468055.1 Acrochordus granulatus | reverse complement strand
ATCTATGGAGTCCCTTCTTTCTCCTATTTTTAATTTTTAATTGGTTTTGATAAAGGCTTTGTGATGAAATTGAAAGCTTAACCTACCATCAACAATTAAAGTCCAGTTGACAAGATTTACAAGCCTCCAGATTTGTTTTATTACCTCGATGATTGAGGATTTTTTTTGTATTAATACTGATCAGTATTGTACTAATAACCAAATTTTGATCAAGAATAAGGCATATACAGGAAATATAACTGTTGTCCCTAGCATGGTTTGTTGTCCTAATTGAAAGTTAGAAGAAAACTAAATTAAACTGTACTTTAAAGAAGAAGGCCCTATGCACCTTCTTCAGTTTTCTAAAGTCCCTGATTTATTTCTTGCTAAGCTTGTTGCTCTTAAAAATAGGAAAGTAACTCCAAACCTAGAAATATTTGCAAAAGGCCTGGCTTATTAAAATAAGGTTAAATAGCTTGGATTATTAAAATAAGGTTATTCAGTAGAGGTTAGGATCAGTGCAAGGTATCTTGATATTACTTGGTCTTTCTTCTGAACTGTGTAAATAATAATTTGTTTGGAAAGTCAACTTGAACTGCATTCATCCAAGATCCTATTCTTTGCTTGGAGCTGTTCAAGTAAACTCAAATACAATCTAGGAAGGCAGAAAAATAACATGACTGAATCTGCTGTTATATTTGCTCTCCTTACTTTTCATGTCTTTGCCCAGAAATAGTTTTAGCTGTTTTCTCATTCTGTATTTCTATACCTTTTCAGATTCTTCAGACCAGTGTGTTTCAGACATGGCAACTTTAAGATGTGTAAACGTCAACTCCCAGACTTCCCCTCTTAAAGTTGCCAAGTTTGAAAAACACTGCTTTAGACAACCAAGGTTACTTTTTGATTGAGAATTTTCTTATCATCCATAGACTTATCAGAACACTACAACTATGTTGTTCTTATCCTGTCACACAAGGAATTAATACAGTGCTTTTGTCAGAGCAGTTATTTAAGTTTATAGCTTTGCTCATCAGTCATATCTCAGCTTAAATATTTTTCAAAATCATGATAATCTGGGAACCCATTTAGACCTACAGCAGTTGAATATTTATTCATATTGAGACAATGCCCTTCAAACCTCTGAGATTCATTTTTTTTCAGGCTGCCATCCCTGAGATCCTATTTTTCATACCCATTATCTTGGCAAAATAAATATCAGAATTAACAACCTTCTCAGTTTCCAAGAACTACACATCTTAAATAAATCACAACAAAAGTTTAAAAAACAGGCATCTGGATTGGATTTTTTAAGTAGAAGACGTTTCACCTTTAATCCAAAAGGCTTTCTCAATTCTTATTGAGAATTCAATTCAGAATTGAGAAAGCCTTTTGTTTCTTTGAAACTCTCAGTTTCAAACTCTTTTGTTTCTTTGAAACTGTTTCTTTGAAACTCTCAGATCTTTGCCATATGATACAAGTGGATGATGGATGAAAATATAGGAATGTTCTTAAAAGAACAAGTTTTTATTGGAGACATTGAGATGATGAGTATTTGCCCCAGCAAGATTTGAGGCTGACTTGATGGCATCTAAGTAATTTTCAAGTTGATTGTGGTTAAGGGAGGAGCCAAGCAGCAATATAACAGCAACTTTTAGCTATGTTTTGTGTGAATTCTTGTATAATAAGCAAGTTTAATAAATTCTTGGATATATCTTTTATGCTAAATCAGAAGAAACTTTTACTGTAAGTAATCTGGTCCTACAGTAGGTTGGTCTTCTAGTTATTAACCAGCATATGTAAACTAAACTGACACGAACACCCCTTGCCTAGGAATTAATGTCCTGAAATGCCTAGTGTAACTTTCTCACACTCTTGACATTTGGTTTTCAGGTGACTCATGAAATTCTGCAGCCAGCAGCCCTTAATCCATGTGCAGAAAGTGGCTGTTCACATTTGTGCCTCCTAAGTCCCAATAAAGGAGGAAGCTGCTATTGCCCACTTGAATTTGTGCTTTCATATGATAGAAAGACCTGCATTCCATTAAAGGAATCAGCATTCATGTTGCTGGTTGCACAGACAGCTGTTACACAGGTATTGTTTTCAGACAGATAATAAAGAGAATACCAAAAACTGGTTCTCCAAATGAAATGTTCTTAAAGCTTCTAACTGGGTGGCATAGCAAAGTGGCTTCCATATGAGTTTTCCTGAGTAAGAAATAAATGTTGTTGACTGCATGTTAATTTTTCCAGAGTTCTCTTGAAATAAATGTATATATACACACATTTATTTATTTATTTATTTATATCTTGCCTCTATTATTTTTATAAACAACTCAAGGCGGCAAATATATTTAACACACCTTCCTCCTCCTATTTTCCCCACAACAGCCACTCTGTGTGGTGAATTGGGCTGAGAGAGTAACTGGCCAAAGGTTGGCTTTTGTGGCTAAAGTGGGATTAGAATTTATGACCTCCCAGTTGCTAGCTGGTTGCCTTAATCACTAGACCAAACTGCATACATAGTATGTATACATACATACATACATACACAACACACAGACACATTTCTCAGAAGTAATTCAGTTATCAGCCACTTTTTTACATTTTGCTTGAAATTCCATTAGAAAGTGATACTTTTAGCCCCAGTAGTCAAGTGTTATAGAGATAAAGAGAAGCTGTTATACAGTACATTTGTTTAGCATTGCACAAAAAGTAGCAAAAATTATTTGAGCTTCAGCAATCTTAGGCTTCTGCTGTGATATAATTGTCTTAGAGCAGATTGTTTAATCATATAGCCATTTGTAAGCTAAAGTGTTTCTAATATTGAACTCTAAATGTTGTTTCTTATATTTAACTCTAGGTCTACCTGAAAAAACTGGGTTCCATAACTGAGCAGGTGCCTCTTCCTGAGCATAGCACTCTCCCCTTGATCAATATAACTCACCTGACGGCTGTAGACTACTCTGTACGTAGTGCTGCAATGTACTTCTCAGACTTTGACAATGGCTTCATAAAAGTCTTGGCTATTAAGGATGCTGGAAGAGCTTCTGTAAAGAAAATTCTGCCAGTTGAGGGTACTGTGATATCACTTGCACTTGACTGGCTGAGTGCCAACATTTATTGGATTGACAGTAAACATCCATTTGTCCAAGTGGCAGCATCAGAAGGCAGATATATACATGTGGTACTTCGTGATGGCCTTTACAACCCAACTACTGTGGTAGTTCATCCCCCAACTGCATCCATGTGCATTGTGGATTTAGGTGGTGAACATGGCATATCTGATTCCATGATAGAATGTGCTTCTATGGATGGGAGTAGGCGGAGGATACTCTGGAAGAGATCCCAAGTTCCTATTGGTTTAACAATAGTGGATGCTGGCACCCGTCTCTATTGGGCTGACCAAGGTAAACAGTCTAACATGGCTTGATTAAATTATTTGGATTCAGCTTATAAATAGAGAAATACAGTAGAAAAGAAAGAAAAAATAACAATACAGTAAAGAAAAATAAATATATAAAAAGTATATTCACCTTCATAAATATAAACAATTTTACTAACATTACCTTCTTTAAAATGTGAAAAATCTCTTCTTTCCATATCTCATCTCTTATCTATAAACAAATTCATAAAACCTTGTCATTTCACTCCTTTTGTCAGGAAAAGTCCATTAAGGGTTACTAGAGATAACAACATATTTATTTTAACCTTGATCAAACTTTATATTTCTCCTTTTACTTCTAACAAACATGATCTTTAGTCCTTTCAAATCATGACCTTTTTGATTTCTTTTCATTTTTTCTTTGTCACTTCTCACAAGATTCTTCAAAACTTTATCAAGCTTCTTTTGTAAATCCAATATAGGAAAATTATCCAAGTCATTCTTTGGATTTGTCATTTGTATCTCCTTTTTAATTATTAAGATATCAACTGGTTTCTTTCCACATCTTTCTCTATGCCATTCTAGTAGTCTGTCATTTTTAAAAATACTTTCAACTTAGTCTCTGTCTTGTAGGTAGAATTTGTTCTTCTTACATAACTTCTTGTACACATAATCCATCTGTAGAAGCAAACAGTCAATTAATTTCTGGGTTCATTGTTAACAAATACCTTTCAGTATATCCCATCTTAAAATATTATGCTTTGTTTTGTAATTGTCAGTTCAGTTTGAGTGTTCATCTCCTTTAATTGTAGTCTTTAATTCCTTCTAGTTCCCTTTAGTGTCCAGTTTTTAAAAAAAATAAAAACAAAATCATTTTCCTATGGGAAAGATTCTTTAAAATTCATTCCAAAATTTTATTTGATTTCGATCCATTCATTTATAACTTTCCAAAATCAAAATTTTAATCACTGTTTTGCTGTTTATGCCTTTTTAAAGACTTAACTTGTAGTTAAAATTTATTTTGCCAAGGATTGAAGGAAACTCAACTGGTACTGTAAACTTGTTGATTGAAAGGATCCTAATAGTTATTAGTTAATAAGCAATTATCAAAAGTGAGTAGATAGGAAATATGCAAACAGTATCCTTTCAAAGGCGCTGCCATGGTTTGAAGACAATGGTTATTCCCTTATTCCCAAGAGCTTTACATTTGCTTGTGATTGCTGTATTGCTGTATTCTCATTAGAAGCAAATGTTTGGAGCACTTGTGGGTGATCTCAAATCTTCTTGTCCAGAGACAAATTATTGAAGATTCAGTTTCCTCACTCTTCATTCAGTTGCCATTTCTTCCCCAGAAGTCTGATTACACATGTTCTGACTGAACTACTGCTATATTTCTGCTTCACATTAGGATTTTTGAATCCATGCAGATTAGAACAAATGTAATTTGGATCATTTTCTTTTGTTAGTCATCTGCTAAGTCTCATCAAATTTGCCAGTGAGGAGGCAGAATTTAGGCCTCTTTCTAAATTCAGGCACTTAAGTTTTCCTATTCTTTTTGTTGCCTAGATGGAAAATCAAGTTTTGCAACTCTGTTGTGGATTGTAGACAGCAGTTCTCTTTGCTTCTACAGAATATGTGAGAGCTGTTAATAACTCAGGCAGCTTGTACTTATATAGCTCTTATTCTTGATTTTCTATAAAACATTCCTTTTTGCTTTCCCATCAACTTTGCTTTCTTATCAACCAATAATCTAGCTTGCTTTTTGACACTCTCACTTATATGGCAGTTCAAACTACCCTCTTCTGAAACTTAAAAAAATTGTGAGTATATCCACACTTACTTTTAACGCTTATGCTACCTTGATTCTAAACTGGATTAAGAAAATCAGTTCAAATTGCATCAATCTCCCATTGGGCATTTTCCTTGATTCTATACCCACTCAGGTTTTGCTCTTCCAGAAAAGCTATTGCCAAGTGGTCATATCTTCTGAATGTGTATGTGTCCATATAGGTAGATATATGTGCATAGGCAGATAAGTAGGCATGCACACATATCTAAATAGAGAAAGTTTCTTTTTTAACCTGAATTAATTTGTATGACAACTAATTACTCTTGGAGCCATGCCTTTATATTGTTATAATATTTTTCAAGATCATCTTCTAAATAGTACAAGCACTTTGTGTTGTAATAAGCTTAATAAATAGTATATATTTTAATGTTTCTATAACTTCCTTTATCAGCATGAAGAAATAGCAGTGATTAAGACATTTGTTTAATATGGAGAAGATGCCAATTCAAAACCCAACAATTTTTTTCAAAAAAATTATGATTTTTCTTTTGACGAGCAACTAGTTTGCCCCATTTTTGTTATAATAAGCTCCCAATGGGATACCTGGGAGCTATGGGGGAATACCTCTTTCTACAAAACTATTATTTATAATATGTGCCCTATCAGGGCATGATCCAACCACAAATATATATTATTTAGGATTAAAGTTAAGTAAAGAGCAATAATATATTAGTTAAGATTAAAAAGCAATTGACATTACATAAATAGAATTAAATCAATATGGACTATATTTGCAACCACATTGAAAATAAAATTAAACCTACTAACCATCAAAATTTGTTAATAAGATTTATAGTAAGGTAGCAATATCTGTCTGAATAGATTTTGAAATCCATCTTAAAAGCATCTAAGGATATAGTAAGTAAGAAGCCACAATAAGTAAGAAGAGAACTCATAACTGAAACGCATGTAAATGAGGAGCAGCACATATAAAGTGAAGGGAAATAAGTCCTTGTTCTACTAATTGTGTTGTATAAATAAGATCATACCACAACAGGAGTTGGGAAAGGCAAACTGCAAAACTTTAAATGTAGAACTTGTGATGGCTGATAAAATGGTAAACCCCTAGATTTTGAAAAGCCCACGAACTCAAGATAACAAATGTTTTAAAATTTTGTTGGGTTTTGAACTGGCAACCTCCTCAGCACTAAGCAAAACTATTAATCACTATGTTTTTTCAACAACACTAGTAAAAGGAGTTATAAAACCATTGGCTCCCTTAAAGAGATTGCAAAACAGCCAATGAACTATTGAGATTAGCCTACAACCAACTGAAGTGCTGTAGTCCAAACAGATAGAAGCACTCTACAGAAGAGGGAAAAGTGTATTTTGGAAGTAGAGCACAGAAATGTATCCTGAGCTTGTTTTGAAGGTGAGCATGGAATTAATAAAGGGCGATGTCATCCATTTCTGCCTTTCCCAAACATTAACCTGCCCATTCTGACAAATGGGCAACCATTTGTCAGAACAGTATAGATAAGCCCTTTGTCAGTGGCAGTGTAACTTTATACAACTTAGTGTTGCAACAGTTAAGCCACTATAACTTCTTTTGTAGGTTAATCTCCAGAATTTGAGATTCATCATATTCTGAACTTGGATTGACTTCAGAATAAAACAACAAGAAAGTGTATTGCTAATACCCATAAGTACTGTGGAATAATCATCAAATGCGCTTTGCATTAATCTAGTTTAGCAATGATAAAAACATACAATCAGTGATGAAATATTGTCTAATTAAATTGCCTTTTCTCCTTACTTTTATTCCTGTTTTACATAATATCCAGATAGGTTAATTTCCACTGGTAAAAATAAGATAGTTGATTATTAACAAGCTAGCTTTCATATTTATTTATTTAGTTATTATATTTCTCTGGGTAAATCCAGAGACTCTCAGCGGCTAACAAAAACAACCATTAAAAACATCAATTAAAACATTAAAAAAACCCATTAATATAAAAAACCATTAAAATAAAATAAAAAACCTAATGGACTAGAGAGGTGGGCTAAAAATATTTCATATATAAAAAGTGGGGGAGGGGAGGATGGCTAGTGATCCACCAGCCACCTCCAAGATGATGATGAGCCCCCCCTGGAGCCCCAGGCCATCTCACAGAGCCAGGTCTTAAGGCCCTTCCGGAAGGCCATCAGGGAGGGGGCAGACTTTAACTCGAGGGGCAAGATGGTCCACAGGGCAGGAGCCACTGCAGAGAAGGCTCTTCTCCTAGACCCCGCCAGCCGAAATTCCTTGGCCGACAGGAACCAGAGAAGGACTTCTCTACTGCTTCTGGTGGGCCGGGAACTCCCCATCGGGGTGACACGGTTCCTCAGATAGCCTCGTCCCATGCCATGAAGGGCTTTGAAGGTCAATGTTAACACCTTAAATTGTACTTGGAAGCAAACCGGTAATCAGTGCAGCTCGTGGAACAAAGGTGTTATGTGGGCCAATCTATTGGCCCCTAAAATCATGCGCGCAGCCACACTCTGCACCAGCTGCAATCTCCGGATACTCTTCAAGGGAAGCCCCACGTAGAACTCATTACAGTAGTCCATAATTGAGATGACGAGGGCATGAGTGACCGAGTGAAGGGACTCCTGGTCCAGGAAGGAGCATAACTGGTGCAGAAAACGAAGCTGTGCAAAGGCTCTCCTGGCCACGCTTGCTACTTGATCTTCAAGTTCTATCCGGGGTAGTGCAACCGGTTCTATCTGGGGTAGTGCAACCCTATCAAGAAATAAGGATGGAAATGTCCTAGGACCCAGACCCCCCATCACCTAAAGCCACTCCGTCTTGCCGGGGTTCAACTGAAGTCTGTTGTTCCCCATCCAGCCCTGAACAACCTCCAGACACCAAGTCCAGGACCAGGACTGCATCACTTGGGTCACCCGGGAAGGAGATGTAAATCTGAGTATCATCCGCATACTGATGATCCCTCATCCCATGGTGACAGATGATCTCACCCAGCAGTTTCATGTAGATGTTAAAAAGGAGAGGAGAAAGCACCGAGCCCTGCGGCACACCACAAAGTAATGGCATGACTCTGGTATCTGTACATTTTAACCAGTATACTTTAACACTTAACTACAAACATGTATCAGAAAAAGGACAGCAAGGGATATCTGTTCACATTAGAACTTTATATACTTTGAGAAAGATTAAAAATTAGTGTTATACACCTTGTAGCATTTTTCTGCTATTTATTAAAGTTTCCTGGTGTTTTTCAAGCTTTTGTGCAAGCCTGAAAAAAAAGATTACTGCTTAAGGAATGGACTTCTTAAAGTTAATCTCACATCATGCGGAAGCCTGAAAAAAGGCAGGTTGCTTTCATGTAACAGCAAACAGATGCTATGCTGGGACAAAGTCTAAAACTTTTTTCTGTATCATTTTCAAGGCATTTTTATCACAAAGTCATCTCTTTCTTTCAAAACAAAAAAACCCCCACCAAACAGGACAAATGCACAGAAAGTTCAAAAACCTACCATATAGGGAGAGGGTGCGTTGTCCTCAGAAACACTGTAAAAAGAAACTTCAACAGGAAGAGTCATGTGAGTTGGACAGAAAAGTCCACTAGCTCCCACTTCTGCTGTGAAGCCATCCACAATACCCAGGGGATCTAAACGATAGTTCAGTACAGATTCCTAAAAAGACAAACGTAACCTTGGAAAATGTTATGGATAAACTTTTTGGAAAAACAGAAGTCTTGATCATACTTCAACTCCCAAACATTCCCCTGCTAGCATGCTTAAAATTTGCCAAGATTGGGAAACATTGAGATAATGACTCAAAAGGAAGTTCCCACCACTAAGTCATATGAGCTAATTCTTCTGGCTCAGGGCTGGTCAATCCAATTCCAAAAATCTCAGGAAGAAGCTATTGGTAATATTGGAGTCTTTCAAATGAAGATCAGCTGCCTGAACTTGGCACATTCTCCATTCAAGCGAACAGCTTAATCAATGAGGTAAGTTTTGGATAATCTTACAAATCAGGCAGAAAAACAGTTTGTCAGTTACAAAAAGAAAGATTTTGGAATATGTAGGTTACCTCAAAATTTCCAAGAAGGCTAAGACTTGTAACAGGTGGTGCACTGGAACTTAGGAGTGCTTTCTCATGGATGTCAGTATCATTTTCTTTGCTGATACATTGTGGACTAGTTTAAAAAAAATAGAGAGGTCTAACATTCTTCCTACAGTCATATGCATTCCAGTAATTTGTTTTTAAGACACAGGTTTCAAATACTTAGGCTTTGAAGTAAAACGAATACACAGAGTCTTCGGATTTTGGCGGTATACAAATTTAATAAATAAATAAATGCAGAATGTCCGTGCTACAATACTGATAAGGCTATCTCAAAAGAAAACTAACACACCTGATAGATAGTACTTTGAAAAAAATGCTAGCATGGGTAACACAAGGCATTTCTCTCTGCAATCCTTAGGAATTTCTAGTGTCAGATTCACTAGGTTTCTGTAGTATTTCATGAGCCTTTAGCTCAATACAGAAACCTCAAGCCAGACACAACTAAGTCTGCTTTGTCTCACTGGCTAGATAACATTACTTCAGATCAAATTATGAAATCTGGGCACTGCAACATTTATCAATAATAAACTAAAAAGTTATAGAAGCCATTTATTTTATTATATTCAGTGTTTGTAAGATGGTATAGGAAATTCAAGAAAAACATATACTAATGACTGAACATTTGTGAACCCTTTAGAACAGTGTTTTTCAAACTTTAAGATGTGTGGACTACAATTCCCAGAATTGTTGGCTGGGGAATTCTGGGAGTTGAAGTTCATACTTTTTAAAGTTGCCAAGTTTAGAACTATGCATAATCATGCATAACTATGGCCTAGAATGTGATCTGGTTTTCATATACACCCAATGTACTGTGTCATATTTCACTGAACCCACTGAGCCAGCATTCACTGTCTTTATAGCACAGTATATGAACTTTAAATTACATAGTAACAGATGGTATTTTCTTTCAATTTCAATTTTAGTCAAAGGTTTCCTGTACTTGTTGATCAATTCCACACATCAACTTGAAGATATTCTCTTCTTTCCAGAACTGCTTCAATTTATTCATCCTTTCCGAAAATATTAATTTGCTCCAAAGTATATTTTAGAATATACAAAGATTAGAAAATATATTTTAAAAAATACCTTTTGGAGGACAAACATTTCAGATGCAAAAACGATGCATTAAGATCAAAGCATCCTGTTTGTGTTTTTCTTTCAGGAACCTGAAAAGACAGAAACATAGCACTGAAATTTTAGTGCATACTAAAAATTTTAATTTTTTTATAAATTTCTGTAATTTATAATTGAACAATTGAAACTAATACCAATTGGGAAAAAGAGACTTCTGTTCCAGGTACCAGAACTGGAGCTTTCAAACACATAATCAGAAGGCCAAATGTATTGGACTGCTTCATCAACACCACCAACATGATTTGATACAGTGGTATATTTGTCATGATGCAGTGATTTTTTTATTGAATTTAATTGTAATCAATATGCATAAGATACACATATCCAGAAATATACATAAACAAATGTATTTCCACTTCAATTTGTACAACACTTACTTAATTTAATGAATGGCACTTATCCATTATGCAACTGCAAATTAATACAAAAAGGCATCTGTGTAGAATTATAAAAAATGGTGGCATGCAGTGGAAGGAAAGAACAAAATCTTCTATGTATAATGCTATAGTATATTCACAGTTATCATAGTATATTTAGTGGTATTAACCAGAGAGGTTCACATTCTAACCATTCTCACTGAAGAGAACCAGCTTCTTTGCCAGTTCATCCAGGATCCCTGAGTAAGACAAAGAAAGCCTCTCCCTTAAGAACCTGGGATATTAATTGAAGTCTAAAGGGGGAAACTAATCCAGGTCCTAAGATTTCTGTAACTTCTCCTATCTTCTTTCAATACATGTTGGTAAAGAAACCCTGCAAGAATCTTGCTGTGGGACAATCAAGAACTTAACAAACATACTTCTAATTTTATGGGAATGTCATTTTGGTTATCAGACTAAGCTTTTTTCCCCCCAAAACTAAAGTTTGTTTTATTTATATTTGTAAAAAGCACTAAAACATTTATATCGCTACCTGATTACCATCTGCCTGCATATTTTATAGACTGCCAAATAACTCCAGGGGTTTTTTTGCAGTATAAAAAATGAAAAATGCACAAACAAAATGCAACATCTAGTTCCAGTTATGAAATTAGTTACATAAAGCATTTATGGGCTGTTATTGACAAACCTGAAAAAAAAAAGAAATGATGGAGCAGGGCTCTAAAATACCAACTTACAGGACTTGAAAGGAGGGGCAATCCAGTTTGCGGATGGAAGGCTTTCGTAGAATTCCCATCCAAGCGGTGAAAATTACTTTTGCACCATGCCTGTTTGAATGGTATAGTCTTCTGTCCAAACAAAAATACAACATCCTGTTACAGAGTACAATTAGGATTCCATTTTCCTAAGTATTTAACAAATTAAGAGGTAATTTATTCTTTTTCCTCCAGTGATGAAACTACATTGTCTTACCATAATACCTGCTGTATTCCCCTTGTAGATATGCTTTCAATGGTAATTTCTTTTAAGAGATGACAGTTGGCTTCAGAGGACTAACGTGCTATCAAGTTTATAAAGAAACTAATTTATGTTTTGATTCAAATATAAAGAATGTAGTGGCTATCTTTCTATTCTCTGTACCATAGAAATAGGAATGCTCTGTTTGTAAATTCCAGTATCCATTATACAGCATGATTTTAAGATTGCCAAGTAAAGACGGAAAGTTTCCATGAATCAAGATACTTTTGAGAACTGAAAAACCTTTACTTAATAGTCATGTTTGACTTAATGCAATTATCTTTCAGTGGCACAGTAGCCAAATCACAACTTCCTGTATACACTCTATATGTATTATTACCAAATCCCATAAAGCATTTATGAATATTCAGCCTCTCATACAATATAATTTATAAGGTATAAGAATATGAATCACCCACTTTACAGAATTATGTATGATTAAAAAATCAAGTCAAAAGGAAGAAAAATCACCTCCAGCAAACAACACCGCTTCAGCTAGAAAAGGATGCCAAATGTCTACAAAGAACTTGCTTGTTCCTCATGCTGCAATGATGTGTTTCTGTGGGTACTGTTATTTTGAGTATGTTTATGTACACACACACCCCATAGGCAGAAATTAACTCTTTTCCGAGTCATCTTCAGTGCTTCAAGGAGGAATACAACAGAAACCGACCATATGTAAATTGATACCACTCACCAGCACCTCTGCATTCTTCTTTTGTTCAAACAAAGTAGCCAAGGAATCTTCTACAAGCTTTTTCTGGCAATGCTTCTGTACTTCGTAGTAGATTGGCTCTTCATTCTCGTCATTGTTATTTTTCACTCTGTCTTGTTTATTTTTGCCTTTGAAAATATCATGGTCTCTATGTAAATAGTTTTCAATACTAGTGAGTTGAGAATTTTGTTCACAAACATTTGATTGTTTTGATTCTTTACTTAAGTGCTTAGGCTTATGTTTGTGCCAGCTGTCAGATGCTTGTACTGTAGTCACTTTAACATTTTCAAGTATTCGGTGCTGATCCAATTGGGGATTATTTGAATAGTGTGGGTTACTATTTTCATGAGAGATCATTCTGTCCTTAAATTTACTTCTACAAATCAGTTCATTACTACAACTAAAATGTGAACACTGCTTGGCAATTCCTCTCTTTGCTACTTGGGGCTTATGGGGACAACCAGAAAGCACAGACTCCAATTTATCTGTCAATTCTGATTTGTAATCTTCTTTGCTACATGATTGGGCCATGCAAGTTAGAGGACTTTTACTTCTATTGGAAGGAGACTGGTGAAATGTGTTTTGGATAACTTCACTGGTCTCTGCTTGCAGCAATTTTCTTCTAAACTGAGATTCAGGAGATACTTTCTGGTCTGCATCGTATCTAAATGAATTCAATGGGGTTGTTTTGATTTTTGTTTTGGGATTATCTGCTGGTAAAACCAATCTAGAATTAGAGAAGGAATCGGAAGAGACTTCTTTATTTTTCTTCAACTGTTTGTCCTCTTCACAGGAACCATGAAAAGTCTTTGGATGAACTGCACTAATGTCATGAAAACTGAACATAGAATGTGTCCCTTGTGATACTGATGGATCACAGTGAATCAAATGTTGGGCAATCCTTGTTATAACTTCCTGCCTCTCTTGAAGTAAGGAGCTTATGAGAGGGTTTGTTTCCTCTCTTCCTTGGTGGAAATACTGGTTCATGGGAACATAGGAGTGAGAGTGAGACAAGGGTGTTTCTGGTATTATTTGGGTTTTTCCAAAATTTTCTGAAGAATGGTGTTCCAAGTTAGCAGCAAAAGAGGACAATTCTCTTCCTTTCTTCAGCAAGCCTTTCTCTTCAGGTGCATAATGTATAGCCTTGGAGTTTACCACACTGGCTTCATTTGTACTAAAAGCCTTCCTGGTGAGAGGTGATGCTGCTGGATCACAGTGAATAAGATGCTGAGCGATCCTTGCTATGACTTCATGGCGCTCTTGGAGTAAAGAGCCTATCAAAGGAATAGAATTTCCCAATGACTGGTGGGAAGAGTTGCTATTATGTCCATGGATATCAGCCAAGCAAGATGATTTTAAAGCTCTCTCTGGTGTTTCCTGCAATAGTGCCCTACTCTCCACAGCAGCTGTGTCGCCCTGAATTTTACATTCTAATGATCCAAAGTCAGATCCAAGGCCAGTTAACGGATAAAGTTTCAGGTTTCTGACAGCGGTATTAAACTCAGGGCCTTGTTTTATACCAAGCATACTTTCAGACCACATCACTTTGCCACAAGTACGCTGTGAGTTGGGTACACTGGATTGTTCAGTCCTAATGAAATCACAGTGCTGATGTACATTATTCTCTTCTCTTCTCCTTTCATAGAAGCTGAAGTTGGTATGAATACTGCAGGTCAGGACTGGGTAGTTAGATTGTCTAGGCAAAGATTGGACACTGACTTTCAAGGCCACATTGTGAGAAACATTGGGAACAGGGAAAAGATGTTCTGTTGGTGTTTGCAAAAATGTCCATTGCAGATCCACATGAGCAGCACTTACTCTGAAAAAGTAAAAATACAATGTCAAACCAGTTCAAGATTTAATTTAGTACATGATCTAGTTCCTGAGCCTTTGGGCACACAATCTAAAATAACTTTCTTAAAAATAAAACTAAATCTTTCCTAAATGGAATGAAGCAGACTAATTAAATCAGATAAAAAAGGCGAAGGTGGTACCTATTTACTAATTGCATTTTTAGATGCTTTCAAACTGCTAGATTGGCAGGAGCTAGGCAGACAACGGGAGCTCACCCCATTACACGGTGGCTCTTGGGTCTCAAACTCAAGCTACCAACCTTCCAGCTGACAAGCCCAATGTCTTAATGGCTCACGCCACCGCGTGCCCTAATTAAATCAGAAGCAGTACATAAAAGAATGCTTCTCATTCTCACAAGGCTGCTAAGAATGACCTGGGGGTACTTTTTGCAGAAAGCCTACCTGTAAAGAATATTACGAGGCACAGCTCCATGTGAAACACTCAGCCAAGCACTTAACTGAGAAAAGAACACAAAAGAGCGGACGGCCAGTAAGAGGGTCTTCTCTTCAATAAATCGATCACCACTTCTAAAAATATATCAAAGAGAAATATATACATAGTGGTGAGAAATACACAGAAAAGGCAGAACAATTTAGTTGAATGCAATTATCCCCCCAAAATAAAAAAGTAGTATGTTCCCCATAACCAAAAAATTTATGACCATTTTTCCCTTTCCTGGCCCAACAAACTGCATGGATGCATTCATGTAGTCTGTGAGAGTTCATCCTAACTCAAAGGAAACATAATTTTTATCCAGAATATGTATTACTGACTTGTCCTCTGTAGCAAGTGGCTTCTAGCAATTTCAAGACTTGAATATATATTGCTGGAAAGTATTATATCCCTCTTCAATGAATATAGGAAAAAACAGATTCTGTCTTAGTAGTGTCTATTACATAATTCATGTAATTCTGTTAATTGATGATTGGTTTATATTCACTCATCCATCAACTTTCTAAGCTCCACAATTCCAAAATGATCTTAGGAGACTTCACTATAAGAATTTACAGAGATATTATCATAGAGAGAGCAAATCCAAAAACACAGGGCTGTGTCCAAATCACACGTTAATCAAAACCTGCAAGAAGAGCCAGTCTTTAAAGTTTGTTTAAAGGCAGATGGGGAGGGCTATGACGCAACAACAGAATAGGCTTCCTTCTCTGATTCCCTTCCTGGATCCAACTAGGATATAAGCTGACAGAGTTAAAAGCTTGCAGTAAACTTCAGACCAATTCTTTTAATAAAAAAACACGTACTGTCGTGGAATTGGCTCTAAAATCCACCTTTCCAACAACAATGCATCTTGCTTGATTGCAGGATCATTTAAGTCATTCGCTTCAGTAGTGGGTCCTTCATCACTATAGCAACAGTCTGGAAGTAGCATCACTTCGATCATAATAGGAATATTTTTCTTCCACAGCAATGCAACCTCAGATCGGGTATGCTTAGCTTGACGGCACTTGAACAAAAAGAATCAACCCAATATTACATTTACATTCATCACATAGATTTTTCCCAAGTCTAATAATGGAAAATGGAAGAGGCAAAAGAAAATTGTCATGCATTTTTTGAGAAGTAACTCCATTTTTCAAACCCAGTGGTTTCTATTTAATCCAGCTGGCACCATTATAACGTATAAGAAATTCATTTGGGAGATCCATAATCAAATGTCTTTACATTTAAACAAGATATTAGGTACAGTTGGGCCGTTAAATGTATTAAAGTATTTAATATTCATTTTCCAGAAGAACCAACTTGCCAACAATCGTAAACATGGACCATCATACCTGAGCCAGTCTGTCACTGCATTCATGCTTAGTTGTTATTGGTTGATTTGACTGTGCTGGAGGGCAGTGGAAACCTTCAGTCCTGCCTTTAATCGAGTATTCTGGTGTTCTACCTTCAGTAATCAGCAAGGCCAAGTTGACAAGGAATTCCTCTGCTTCATATTCGAAGTATTCATCTAAAGTGTCTTAACAGAAAAAAATGAAAGATTATATAAACCAGTATAAATACTTAAAGGACACATTTTTCTTCAATAAAATCCAAGCATGTTCTTTTAAAAAGTTTTACATTACTACACATTATTTTTACCTTTTAAAGGATAAACCTTGGTGACCACAAGGACACATCTAGATAACAATAATCTTGGACAACAATAAGGAAGTGATCCAATCTGCTTAGCTTTTGAGGTCAGCTAAAGTCAGCTAGGTGCAACCCTAATGGTAAATTCAGGGATACAACTGTGTAGTTTTCTTGACAGAATATGGAAGTGGTTGGCTCCTTCCTTCTTCCAGAACTGTTCTTCTTGACTTTTCAGCCTAACTTACAATCCTAGGTTTGCTTGGTTTCTCATCCATGTACAAAGTGGCATGACCTTTTTCAAGATAAGGTAGAGTAAGCTAGGTCCTTTTATCTATTAAACCAGTTTATATTATTTTCAGCTTTATTAAAAATTTACCTAGTTGAATCTTCTTGCTTATTGCTGATGAAGGGATATCACACAAAAGGATTAAGATGTCCTAAAGTGGATAAACTCTGCACTATTGCAAAAGAAACATGCCAGCATTATTACCTGTCAATATAGATATACGAAGTAGTTTAACTCAAAAGATCATAGAGCTCAGTGTTTCCCTTTGCATAATTTTATATTTAACTGATTACTTCACAAATCTAAAATAATGAACTACATCCATATTTTATCCTACATTTCTGAGTGGATCTACTATAACCAATTGGATTTCAATCATTTTTAACGCATCTCATTGATTTTTATGGTTTTGTTACAAATTGGACTAATTCTAGATTCATAAGAAAAATGAAGAGTTCCTAGAGTTTTGCCACTCCCTAAAAGTCAGCAGGAAACTAGGCTTACCTTTCTTGTAACACAATTTCAAATGCTTTGGGTAACTACTGATAATGCTGCCTACCATTGTGATCTTTGATAGGAAAGAGATTTAAAGTGATGGGAAGGAAGGGAGAAGAATGAGGGACCATTGATGTGTTCTGCTTCTAGCCAATTTAAAGCTTTAAAAGGTCACAACCATTCTGATCACGCATAGATCCAAAAGTGACAAGAGATATCAGACAGAGCCATCTTACGATTTAAATGATAGGTTTGTCTCTATTGTGATGGTAATTCAAAACTAAACTTTGTACATCTACAGCGTGATCCAATGCAAGTTTACCCTTATTCAGCAGAGTTTCCTTTATTATCTAGTAAAGACTGCAGTTTTAAATGATGCTATTCTAAATTATAGAGAACACAGATTTGACATAGATGTTTAAAAAAGTAGAGATGTATGGAATATTTCTATTTAACACATGATGAAGGCTACGAAAATCTGGAACAGCAATTTACAGTTGAGTAATCGGAATAGACTCTTTTTAAAACGGGTACCTTATTACAATACAACACTGTATCTTGTTTAAAAATCATCTGGAAGCTGAGTCACGAAAACTGGACTTTTCTCATTGTTTCAAAAAAGTTTAAAATAATGTTTTTAGAATTTACAATATTTCAGACTCATTCATAAGATCAATACTGAATTTCACTCTAAGCCTGTTATATAGAATCAGAATCCTAATATTGTCCTTTCCCAGGCCCATCTAGCCACATCTATGCAATTGCCAGAATCAGTTTTCATACAGTGGGCCATAACCAGGAATAAACCTTGGTGTCATACAATCCTTTCCAAATATACATTGTACATTCCTTGTATATATGTGCTCATGCAAATGCCCTGAAAAGTGCAATCCATCTCACACAAAAAAATAAAACAAAGACTCTCTTCAATCAAACTTGATTTGGGAAATTTACATTTATGTAATTTTCTTGGAAACAATATACAAGTATTTTGCCATTGCTTTTGAATACATGTTTCCTTCTTCCAGCAAGTTTTGTTTTTCAACTTTTCATTCTAGCTTATTGCTCTGGTAACTTCTTGTTACTTCTCTGGTAACCTGGCTTGCTTTGCATTCTAACAATTGTTCCATTAGATGGGATAGCTTGAGTTAAGAGTCAGTCTCAATTAGATGGGAACTCAAGATAAAAGCACATTTTTATGTAAATAATCTGGAGTTTTCAGAATGCCTATTATTTATGCATAATTGTGAAACCAGAAAAACATGGTCAAAAATTGATCATCCTATTCATCAAGCCAATCAAATAGTAATGAACTTATACACTAAGCCACAGTATGGTCTGATTTTACTCAATAATTGATGGTAAAATAAACCATACATTAATGTGATACACAAACCAGCTACTGATTAGAAAGTAATGAAACTTCAAACTTAGATAAGATCAAAATCTTTACGAACAGTGCACACTGTTCATGTGTAGAGGAAAAGCCTATAAGAGACACTTAAGCTGCTTCCAAAGAATGCTTTCATGTATTAATTGAGGGATAACCAGAAGAAACCAAAAACGGAGGTAAATCCCAAGTTGTATAAGATGCTTTCTCAACAGTTTGGACAATATTGGTTCTATTGATCTTCTGCCTAGCAGGGATCAGATCTTATCAGTCTTCATGTTAGCTACAGTTAGCAGACTAAGGAAGACATTCAAGTTATTACATTTAGTAGATTATCTTCTCTGAAACAAGGAAAGACAGAAATTTAGGTTTGTAATAGGAAATGCAGAATTCCTTACCCCAATTACATCTACATCTGCTTCAGATCCAGCCAGAGAAGCATGCTGTGGATCCCATCTCTTAAGGAACCAAGATGCAAGCCTTCTCTGCCATAGCACCCACCTAATGGAATACTTTCCCCTTTGAAGTGAGGTCAGTTCCATGCCTCAAGACCTGGCTTTGTCATCAGGTCAGGGGTGTTTCAGGGGACTCAGTGAGATCAAGTAGCTCCATTGCTGACCAAATCTCTTATGTGTATTTTTTACACACACACACAACTGTATTTGATATGTTTATTGTTTTATACTTTTGCTGTACACTACCTAGAGTCACTTCTTCTGAGATGGGCAGCCATATAAATATCTTTGCATGGTTCTGACCTAGTTTCACCTTTCTTATCCCAGGAAATTATCCTACTTGCAAGCCTTTCCTGCAGGAAGGTTATTACTGAATTTGTGTTTTGGAACAGACAGGAAAGTACATTATATGCTTAGAAGACACTTTCTGAGAAAAAGGATTCCTAGCTCAAAATAAGCTTCTCCACTGTCTGTTGTCCCAGTATCCTCTGAACCTACTATCATAACAGGTTCACAGCTGCATGGCTTTTTCTAAACAAAAGCTGCATTCTTCCAGTCCTGAACAAGTAGGAGAGGAGTTATAATGTCAACATTAAATATAGTTAAGAAATTACTAACATTCAGAAAAACTCTAAAAAGGGTTCAAACAGTATGTTTCTTATTTAGTAAGGACTGAAAAAATGTTTAAGCTGGTTACTCTTCCAGATTCAACTTCCAATGAATGTTTTTCCAGCATATCTATGGATATGAATGATTGTACAGTACTACTCAGTCTTGAGAAATGTTTGTCATTTCTTTTATCCAAACTGCTCATCATATTCTGATACAAAAGTTACTAAAGCATGTCAAAAGATACCATTAAGTGGGGAATATTATAATCCTTTTTAGATTCTATAACTGTTTCTCTTCTCTCCAAGTTGTGTTTCTTTATAAAAGCCTCTTCTGGGGGAAAAATACTTCCTAAAGTTAAATTGGTTCTAAAACTTTTTTTTAACAAATCCTCATATTTTGTCCCAAGTTTTATAGACCTGTTGTCAATCTTCCTGTATTGCATACCTGCTGACACATAACTGCTGTGTAATTAGTCAATTAACCAATACACTGAGTTTGTACAACTCACTGACCCACAAACTTACTTCATCACATTTGCACAAAATACAGATCAGCCAGCCACAGCTGAAACATAGCCCTATAAATATTGGGAAATGGTGGTCACTTGTTCAGATTTAAGCTTCTTGAAGCAAATACTTCATTTTTATTAATATTTAGATTACATTTTTCCAGTTCCTAAAATGGAAACATCTTTAGAAATGAAGTAACACCCATTAAGCATGTTTTTCTTCTGTCTCTACAAATGTTAGATTCTTGAACAAAGGATTTAAAGAGGTATTACATAAGACTGCATAGAAATAGAAATGTTTGCTTTGCTTAACCATGTATTTCAATGTTTAAATTAGCATATTATGTGAATTCATTCACTATGGTTAAACAAATCAGACATTAGTGTGTGAACATAGATTTTGATTGAAATTCAAATTTAATCACCACTACAAAGATGAAATCTGACAATGTTAGTACTGTATGTATTTTGTGTGTTATATAATAAACATTTGGTTTTAAAACAAGATAGCATAACTTAAAACATTTAATGTGAATAGTGTATACAAAAATACTTTAACTCTACAATATGGGCAAACAATAGCATGTATGTAGTAAAGGTTTCCCCTGCCAGTCATGACTGACCTTAGGGGCCGGTACTCATCTCTGTTTCATAACCAAAGAGCCAGTGTTGTCTGAAGATGCTTCTATGGTCATGTGGACAGCATGACTATATGCCGAGGCGCATAGAAAGCTGTTACCTTCCCATCAAAGGTGATACCTATTTATCTACTAGCATTTTGCATGTTTTTGAACTGCCAGGTTGGCATGATGGAGACATAATTGTTATTTCAGTGTAATTCAACTCATTTACACAGAAGCAGTAGCTCTATCCACAGAGAAGAAAAGGTACATACAATTGCAGCATCCACTCAAATGAACTGAGAATGTTGCTATTCTAGTGTATATAGGAATAATATTTAGCCTCTAAATGTTACTGAACACAACTACCAGCATCCTTGACTACTGACTATG
Source organism: Acrochordus granulatus (assembly GCA_032468055.1). Classification (NCBI taxonomy): domain Eukaryota; kingdom Metazoa; phylum Chordata; class Lepidosauria; order Squamata; family Acrochordidae; genus Acrochordus; species Acrochordus granulatus. Next base: position 20,815 of record JANHZU010002096.1, on the reverse strand, counting down.
TCAATGACATCTGGAAGGTGACTAATTTCTCGCCACTGTATTACTGAACCTTTACTAGAAAGATTTCTGTAATATGATTCTGTCATTCTCAAGTTTTCCATAGCCTATGTCCTCAAATGTTATTAAATGTTTGTTTGCAAAGCTTCCTAACTTCTAAAATCTTCCTAACTTCTAAAACCTTTCCATTCTATGAATGGAAATATTCTTTTTCTACACACTCTCCCTGAAGAATCTAAACAGAGATTGCAGCAATTGCTTAAGAAGTTATCTATACCTTCTGAGCTATTAAGATTTTGTAAATATAGTGAAAAATTTACTAATCATGATTTTTCCCATTTCTTTGAGAACTTTATGCAACAGTGAAAGTGTTGTGCTAGTTTTTGTGTTTCCTTACCTCCTCCACCCTTTGTTA
>JANHZU010002095.1:190933-202005 GCA_032468055.1 Acrochordus granulatus | reverse complement strand
CTGACTTTCCATTGTTTCCTATGGGAAACTGCGTTTCGCTTTACGAGAATTTCGTGCTAAGAGCGTTCTTCCGGAACAGATTAATCTCGTCTTGTGAGGCACCACTGTATTACTCCAATATATTTTTTGTGCCAGAGCTTACCGGTTGTTTCCTCTGCCTATAATAACAGGTGAGTACAAATATAAAAAGAGAAAAAGTGCAAGGAATTGTTTTTTATGGAGATAAAAATAACATTTTGAAGTGGTACTGCAGAATAATCATGCAGTATGCAGTTGTCTATTGAAAACAGGATTATGCAATAAGTTGGGCAAGTTTGATACAGTAGATCATTGCATTACTGAAGTATATTCAATGCTGCTTAAAAGTTTGTGAATTTTTTAAATTTTTTATTTATTTGTATCTTGCCTTTAATATTTGCATGAACAATGCAAGACAGTGAACTTATTTAACATACTTTCCTTCTCCTTTTTTCCCCACAACAGCAACCCTGTGAGGTAAATTGGGCTGAGAGACAGTGACTGGCCCAAGGTTACCCAGCTGACTTTCATGGCTAAAGTGGGATTAGAATTTTATGACTTCCTAGTTACTAGCCACTAGACAAACTGGCTCTCCAGTTTTCAATATTTCTGTATAAATAAGACCTAAAACACAATCTGTTCTTCATACAAGTTCTAAAACTATATAAAAAATATCCAGTTAGATGAGTCAAAAACATTTCACTTGTTCACAGATTTATTGTGTAGCAAAACTAAGTGATATCTAGGATTATTATTTGAAGGGGAAATTAGAGTCAGATATTTCAGTCAATGGGAATGTGATAATCAGATGTAAGTGTGAGAGATCTGCCTTGTTTAAAGAACTGAATTCTGGATATTCATTGTCAAAGTCTGATCTTTATACCAAATGTATGTGGAAGTGTATCATGGGTCAAACAAAGCAGATTTCTAAGAACCTCTGAAAAGCAGTTGTTGATACTCAGCAAGCTGGAAAAGATTATAAAGCTCTTTCCAAAGAATATGAACCCCATCAGTCCACTGTCAGCAGATTTTGTACAATTGGAGATAGTTCAACACCATTGTTACTGTCCCCAGGAGTTGTCAAGCACCCAAGATCACACCTAAAGCAAGATATGTAAGACTCTGGGAGGTCTCAAAGAACTTTGAGAGAGGTAATGTCTAAAGAATTAAACGCCTCTCTTGTATTGGCCATTAGTTCTTTAGACTCATTAATGTCAGTGTTTATAAGACTACCAACAGGAGAACATTAAACAGTAATGGTATGCATGGCAAAGTTGCAAGGGCAAAATTGCAAGGATAAAGACACTACTTTCCGAAAAGAATATCTGCTGCCCATCTACAGTTCATGAAAGACCTCATGAATAAGCCAGAAGGCTAATAGAAGAATATTCTGCGAATGGATGAGACCAAAATAGAATTTTGAAACTTGAATGAGAAGTGCTATGTTTGACAAAAAGCAAACACTGCATTCCAACATAGGAACCTTCTGTGAAACATGGTAGTGGCAATATAATGATCTGGATCTGTTTTGCTGCCTCTGGACCAGGACAACTTGCCATTATTGATGGAACTATGATGTCTAATTGTACCAGCAAACTCTACAGGAAAATGTTGGGGTAATTATCCGTGAACTGAAGCTCAGGAGAAAGTGGGTCATTCAGCAAGGCAACAACCCAGAACATACAAGTTGTGCAATGAAAAAATGGTTGAAACAGAAGAAATGGCCAACAGTCCTATAGATGCATTGATGAAAAACCTGAAGTGGGCAGTTCATAAGAGGAACCACACAAACATCCCTGGGTTGAAGCTGCTCTGTAAGAAGAAATGGGCTAAAATTCTTCCACGCTGATGCACAGGTTTGATCAACAGTAATCGGAAACATTTAATTGCAGTTAATTGCTGCCCGAGAAGGGCACACTAGTTAGTGAAAGCAAAAGTTTCCATACTCTTGCCATACTCAAAGTATATAGCTTTGGATCATTTTGTTCAATAAATCTATAAACATAAATAATTTTTGATTCATGTATTTAATTGGGTTCTGTTTATATAGTTTTAGTACTTGTGTGGAGAGCACTTCATAATTTATGCCATATGTATGCAGAAATATTGAAAATTCAAAAGAGTTTGCTGTTTAGCATCACAGTATAATCTGAGATACTTTAAGAGTGTATCTAATTTTAAGTTGTTTTTTCCAGAGTTAATTCTGAAATTTCCAGAGTTAATTCATGGTTGGAATGGGGAGATGTAACAAAACTATTCTCTTCTATTCTTTTTATTAGTGTATCACTAATACACCTATAAAACTGACTCTGGATATTTGGAAGATCATTAGGAATCAATTTGGAGATTCAGAATATAAAAGTGGATTTCTACTTGAATTATGTTGGATTTCAGTTGCTGAATATGATATTCTCATGCATGTGTTTGCAAAAATACTGTAAAATAAAGAGACACAATCATGTCCAGTTTCCTGCTGGAATGTATATATTAACTTTTAATTATCCTTATTTGAACATTTAATTATCCTAATATGAAAGTCATAAAATGTTCTAAAACTGATAAACTATCTTTTCAGTGTCCTTTCGGATCGCAGTACTCTAAGATTTGCAGCTGGGCAACGTGTAATGGACCTTGATGTCAATGTTCAAAGAACATTAGAGGATACCTTAGCTACAGAAGCATATGAGAGACGAATAAAACGTTTAGAGCAAGAAAAGCTAGAACTTAGCAGAAAACTTCACGGTATTCTTATATAAACTATACATGTTTATTTAAGTTAATTTTTGAATCTGTGAGATATTCATGAGGCGGAAAGACCTTATATTACTACATTTTCAGTTGAAAGAATATTTGAAAAGATTCCATATATAATTGAATATTAATTTACATAGTCTGAATCACAACAGTAATATTTTGATTGAAGACCCTATTTTACAAGTAGAAATTACAAGAAATTAGTAATATTTTGATACTGCAAAGACAGTTGGACATACAGCAAAGTATTATTAAGAGATTTGCAAAAAGAAGAAAAGTAAAAATGATAATATATTGAGCAAAATTAAAACCAAATTAGGTCCAATTCATGGCTTACAACTTTAGAAAATTTGGAAGGAAAATTGTTAGTGGAGAATAAGTGACCTCTAGGCTTTATTATAGTGTTTTTTCTGGAGGATCAAAAATACAGTATGGGAGAGCTTGAAGAAACATACAAATGAAGGTATTTGATATGGAATGAAAAATACTTCAGAAATAAGAACAAAGTGAGACAATTAAAAAGAAAAGTGATGAATAATGATGGTTAAATTGAATATGAAATTGAGGACAGAAAAAATAGTTTAAGAACTGAAACTGATGGAGGGTCAAATTTCAAGATAATAAAAAATTGCATAATGAGTTTTATATTGTAGGTTACACAAAAAGAACAAACTTTGGAATTAACAAAAAAATTATAAACTTTTGATTTCTTTCCCCTTTATGGAGAGATTTGTACTGAACACTTGCTTATCCATTTATTTTTATTTATTTATTAATCATATTTCTATGCCGCCCATTTCCAAAGACTCTTGGCGGCTTATATAGGTTAGTGATTATACATTTTTTTTCTTTATTTTACCCCTCCCCCCCGGCTGGCCGGTGATGTTCATTTCCGGGGCGTCCTCCGAGACTCCTACTCCGCCCCTGGGACAGGCGAGTTTTTCACACCGACTTCGGTGTTCCATCGCTCCGAGTTGCTCTGTCGATTTGCCGACCAGCAATTTTTCCCTCTGAAGGAGGTCCCCGTTAATCTACTTGCATTTTCATGTGCTTTCAAACTGCTGGGTAGGCAGGAGCTGAGGCAAGTGACAGGTGCTCACCCCATCATGCGGAGCTTGAAGATCGAACCTGCCAGAGTGATGGCCATTTCTGGATAACATATCTGGTGGCACTAATCCACTGCGCCACCGCACCTCTTATCCATGCTTCTGATTTGTAGAAAGAATCTAGCCTTATACAAGTTTCCTGAAGTTCTGTTCATTTATTGCCTTAATGCAGTTTGATCTTTTTTTTAGGCACTTAAGAATTTAACAGAACAAAAATAGTTTCCCTTGCTTGCAAAGGGACACAGTGTAAGAGACTTCAACTTTTTCAGTTTTCCCTTTTCTTGCCAGCAAATCACTCATTTAAGATTAATGTACTGGGTTTTCTGTGCTGAAACGCTGGTGAGAAATGAGTTTTCCCTGTGTGATTGGGCAAATGGTGGCATCTGTTCAGGAAAACTTGCCCTCTCACATTATGTGAACAGTATGTGGTTGCAGTTAGTTATTTTTCTACAAGTTATCTATCTGTTGGATAAGGAAAGGCAGATTCTGATTCAAAGTTAGTACAGTAATAGCAACAGTAGAACCAATTATTTAGGTAGTGAGCAATCCTCCCATAGTATATGTAAGTAATGACCATCTGTCATTACTTACTAAGTAAGTAATATGACCATCTGTCAAGGATACTTTAATGTGGACTTCTGAGCAAGGCTGAATGTTTCAATGGACTAAATAATCCATTTACTCTAGCCAGCTCTCTAAGTAGCTCTTTGGAAATTATTTCTTGAAGGATTTCTTTATACCATTTTACCTTCAACTTTCCAAATCCCCATTCCTTGTTAAATGCTCTCTCCACATGCTCAGTCCCCATGGCAGATCAACTTGGTGGCAAACACATAGCCAATTTTGAGCCAATTTTATAGCAGTCTAACATTTTGCAGGGCAATTTCACCATCTTCAAGGAAAACTTCAAAATTAAACAGACTAATCAAACAAAGCAGTGCTGTTGTTCTTTGTGATCCCTTGGCCTCCCTATTCTCCACTGTCTCCTGGAGTTTGCTCACATTCAGGCTCATTGCGTTCAATGATGCTATTCAGCCATTTCATCCTCTGCTGTTCCCTTCTCCTTTGCCTTTAATTTATTTATTTATTTGTTTTATATGTCGCCAAATCCGGAGACTCTTGGCAGCTAACAAAAAACAACCATTAAAAACATTAATTAAAAACATTAAAAAAATTAAAATAAAGTAAAGTAAAATAAAACATTAAAATCAAAATAAAAAACCCAGCAGATTTGAGAGGTGGGCTAAAAATATTTCATATATAAAAAAGGGGGTGAGGATGGCTAGTAATCAACCAGCCACCTCCATGATGATGATGAGGCCCCCCCAGAGCCCCAGGCCATCTCGCAGAGCCAGGTCATAAGGCCCTTCCAGAAGGACATAAGGGAGGGGGCAGCCCTCAACTCGAGGGCAAGGTGTTCCATAGGGCAGAAGCCACAACAGAGAAGGCCCTTCTCCTAGACCCCACCATCTGAAATTCTTTAGCCGACAGGAACCGGAAAAGGACTCCTCTGCTGATTCTGGTGGGCTGGGAACTCCCCATGTTCCCAGCATCACGGTCTTTTCCAAAGAGTCCTCTCATCACATTTTGTGGCCATAGTGTGAAGCTTCAGCTTTAGTATCTGTCCTTCCAATGAACAGACAGGGTTGATTTCCTTTAGGATTGACTGGTTTGATCTCCTTGTAGTCCAATTCAAAGGCATCAATTCTTCGGCACTCAGCCATCCTTGTGGTCTAACTCTCACAGCCATACATTATTCTTGGGAAAACCATAGCTTTGACCATATAGACCTTTATCGGCAAGATGATGTTTCTACTTTTTAATATACTGTTTAGGTTTGCCATAGCTTTCCTCCCAAGAAGGAAACAATTTCATGGCTGCAGTCACCATCTGCAGTGATCTTGGAAATAAAGAAAATAAAATAACATCTGTTCATGGGGTTTTCTTGGCAAGGATACTGGACTGGGTTGCCATTTCCTTTTCCAGTTGGATCCTGTTTTATCAAAACTCTCGGCTATGACCTGTCTGTTTTGGGTGGCCCTGCACAGCATAGCTCATAGCTTCATTGCGGTTATGCAAGCCCCTTACTATGTCAAGGCAGATATCCATGAAGGGGAATAAAGCAGTGCTTGTACAGTTTTTTTACTGGATGCTTCATGGGGGGTTTTCCAGAATTTCCTGCGAAACAAATTCTTTTGGAGCTTTGTCTAGATACATAATACTCTGACAATATAACAGATTTTCTTACTACTCTTATGAGGTTCAGACTTTTCTTATGTTTTAACTGGAGTGCACTGAATTTGAGGAAGTTTCATGATGCTTTCCTCCTCCCCCCCAGCAAGAATTTTGCACAATTCAGTCCTCCTTCTCCAAATAGCAGTCCACTAAGGTACTATACTATTATTTAGATGAAGGATACCTCTTTTTGAGCTAGAGGTAAGGTGTTTGTTTAGTTTAATTACTCTTCATGGAGTTTCATTTGGTCATAGGTTACAGTCTGTGAGAGTTACTTTAAGATTTAAATGTATATAAATAGTACCTAATTTATATTTAGTACAAATGCCATCAATTGGTAAACTGTTTGCTGTACTATTTTTTTAAAAAAACAGGATCGCTTTAATATTCATTTTCTTAGTGTTCTTGATCACAAGAAGAAAGTGAAGGTCACTTCTTATACTAAGGAAAGTTCAAAACGTTTGGCATGAGTGAAAGTTTTATAGTCTTTAAAATGGGATCCAAAGATGACAATTGACAGGACACAGATACTGCTGAGTACCATATTCAGATTTTGAAATGCCAAAACCTATGGACTGAAAATTTTGAATGAAGTTTCTTACAAATGTATCTCCCTTGCTTTCTTTTAAGAGTCCACACAAACAGTCCAGGCCCTGCATTATTCAACTGTAGATGGTCCATTAACAGCAAGTAAAGATTTAGAAATTAAAAGACTAAAGGAAGAAATTGAAACATTAAGAAAACAAGTCATTGGTAAGTCTTATTTAATATTTAAAGCATTACAAGTTCTTTTCCAAGTTTTGTGTTCTGTTCAAAATAGCAATATCTTTCTTCACAAATTTTCTATTCTTATATTTATCCAGTGTGAAATATCAACAGGTAAACCAACTATGTTGTGCAGCAACTGTTTGATGTTACAACAGTGCTGAAAAAATAACTTTGTGACCAAGAGATGTATTCACGACTTTCATAGCACCTCTTTCTTGTGTGTTTGCTATTACAGTCCATTAGTTTGTGTTGTCCTATGCCTGATATATTTTTTCTCCCTTCATAGAGTAGAGAGATTGCCTTAACTTGCGATCTCTTTAGACTGTATCTCCTGATCCTGACTTGTTTTTTTATTTTGTTTATTTTTTATTTTATTTTCACATTTTTGAACCACTCATCTCCCTCACAGAGGGACTCTGGGTGATGTACAATAAAATTGAAAAATAAAAACAATATATAAAGTTTAAAAATTAAGAAAAAGGCAAGAATGATTAAAACATTGTAAAATTAATTGGAAGGTGAAGGGAGGGCTTTCAGGGCACTTATCAGCTCCAGGTCTGAGAAATTCTCTGGACTCCCCATACAAGACCATAAAGCCATGTTTTGACTCCTTTTCGGAAGGCCAGAAGAGTGGGGGCCTGCTTCTTCTCTGGAGAAAAATACTCCATAGGTTGAGGGCAATGGCAGAGAAGGCTCTCTTCCTAGACTTCACTAGTTGGAGCTCTTTAACTGACAGAGTCTGCAACAAAACTTCGCTGCCTGGCCAGTGGGATGGGCTAATATATTGGGATGAAGATAGTTCCATAAGTAGCCTGGCTGCATGCCATGTAGAGCTTCATGGATCATAATGTGAATTTTACCTGGAAGCACCCAATGCAGTTTGTGGAGCAAAGGTATTAACATGTGCCTCTCTTATCCTCAGACCATCCTGGAGGTGGTAAATGTATATTATTCTAAGAATCAACCAACACATGATGAATTAACTAACTCTATGATAAAATTAAAAAATACAGGTATTCCTCATTTAGCAACCATAACTGGGACTGGCAACTCAGTTGTTAAGTGACAGCTTTGCTAAATAGAAAATTAACGACCAAGTGTGTGCCTGTGAATTTACTTCAGGTTTATTTCCCTCCACCCCTACCCTGGTACTGGCATAATTTGTAAGAAGGGAATTAAATAATTAACCATGAGCATGCTAGGCCAATAGCCAGCACTAGTGCGTGCCTTTTGATGTGTATTCCCTATTGTGTGCCTGCTTACTTTCTTGTAATCCCTTTCTCTCCAGTCTCTATTCTGCAGGGGTAGGAGGAGAAGGAAAAGCAGGTGGCAGCTGTGGCCAGGAGGGCCTTTACTCAACTTTGTGTTGTGTACCAGTAAATGAATTAATGTAATATCAATTTAATTTCATTTAAATTCTACATTCAGATTAGTGCTCCAGTCTCAAAAATGGTACAGAACAAGATAACCAAAATGAAGAGACAAGATTACCACTATTATAGAATAGGTCCAGGTTAAGAAATAAGACTATAATAAGAGGACATAGTTAATTTGCTGTCTTGAGTATTGTTTGTTCTTTTATTTTTTTCTGTTATTAAAATTAGAATTCTAGGTCACCTTGGAATTCACTGGTGGCAAAAAAATTGATGAAAAATCTCATTACAAAATTCATTATAACTCATGTAATAGTTAATAGCTTTGAAAGAAGATTATATACTGTAAATTCATCAATAAGTCTTAGTCACAATTGCAAAATAGAATTTCTAATTCTTAATTCTGCTCCCTGTGATTCATATATATGGAGTTCTGAAATTTTGTAATAGCATATCTAGCATATTTTCAAGCCTAATATTTTGGATAAGAATCTTGCCCAAATTTATCCAGGGAGGAAATAAAGAGCTGCTCCTGCACATTCTTTGTTAACTTTTAACCCTATCTTGGTAGTTTGAAGGAATTGCTCCTTCAGCATTTTCACCATTATTTCAGCAGATTTGCATGTGGCCACTGCATAGAAGGGCATGTTGTCAAATCATGTCCACACCAAGAAACTGAGATTAGATAGCCCCAGTAAAATCTCTCTTAGCATCTTAGATTTATTAGCTGATGATTATTGTTTTTACAGGCTTAAAAAATTATCTAGCTTGACATATTAGGAAACAAGTTCCTGGGCTAAAGATAACTTTGTATCTTTGTGTAATCTCACAACTTTATCTAAACTTTGGATTCAAACCCCTAAAGTTTGGATTTCAAAACTCAAAAATAATATTTAAAACAATCAAAAAAATTTTGTGTGAAAAACAAGGTTAAGCCTCCTTTTTTAACCCAGAAAAAATGAAGGTGAAGTATACTTTCCAAGGGAATACATTCTGTAACTTGGTTATGGTGCCAGAAATCTCTCTCTTGACAAGTGAGCTTCTCTTCACAAACATTTTTGAGATAGTTTCATAGGTGTCACTCAGATATTCAGGCCCTGAGCTGTTAAGGAATTTGAAAAAAAATACTCTTCAATTGTCCTTGCAAAGTCATTCAAATTTTTAAAAATTAACAGCATTTATTAACATAATTAACAAAATTGGTATTTTTTGTAGGAGGGAATATCATAGAATCATAGAATTGCAGGGCTGGAAGGACCTTAAAGGTCTTCTAGTCCAGCCCCCTGCCCTATGCATATGTCCTTATACCATCCTAGACAAATAAATGTCCTAATTTTTCTTGAAAACTCTATTAATGGAGCACTTACAACTTTGGGAGATAAGCTGTTCCACTGTTTAATCGTTCTGTCAGGAAATTCCTCCTTATTTCCAGGTTGGATCTCTCTCTAACTAGCTTCCACCCATTGCTTCTTGTCCTGCCTTCAGATACTGTGGAGAATAAATTGACACTGTCATCTCTATGATAGCCTTTCAAATACTGGAAGAGTGCTATCATGTTTTCCCTCAGTCTTCTCTTACAATAGTTAGGGTACATATACCTAGTTTGCTCAGTCTTTAAATTGGGATAGTTTTCTTCATAGTTTTTTTGCCTCCAGACCCTGATCATTTTTGTTGCTCCTCTCTAAATGTTTTTAGGATCTTAGCATCTTTTTTGTATCATGGTGACCAGAACTGAACACGGTATTCCAAATATTGCCTCACTAATGCAGTATAGAGCATACTATCTCTCCCCTGATCTTGATACTATTGTTCCATTGAGGCAGCCTTGGACTGCATTAGCTTTTGTGGCAGCTGCAGCACACTGCTGATTCATTCTTAAATGGTGGTCCACTAGGACACCTAGATTCCTCTCACAGTCACCACTGTTGAGTCAGGTACTCCCTTATCCTGTACCAGTGTGTTTGGGTTTTTTCCTGCCTAAGTATAAAACCTTATTTTTCTCACCACTGAACTGCATCCTGTTGGATAGGGCCCAGTGCTGGAGTCTATCAAGTTTCTTCTGTATGCTGAGTGTCAAGGAAGAGATGACAGAACCAAAGGGAGGAGTCAAGGAAGGCATTAGTCTGGAATATCTATGTACCCATAAACATACCAGGTCTTTCTTTTCCTGATTGCTGTTGAATTTTATCTTACAACCACAAGTGCTTGACTTGAGAAGATTCTCAAGAATTGAGAATTCTCTTGAGTTGAGAAGATTCTTGTAAATAGACTGGAACAATAAATCTGCTAATTTGAATCTTGGCTCCTAAGTCTGGTCTTTTGTGCTTGACATGAGTCTATGTTCCAAAGTATTAGCAATGCCTCCCAGTTTTGTGTCATCCGCAATTTGATGAGCAATACCTCAATCCCCTCATCTAGGTCATTTATGAAGATGTTAAAGAGCACTGGGCCCATGACGGAGCCTCATGGTACCCCATTACATGGAACTAGATGCAGTTCCATTGAGGACTATATGTTGTGTGAGGTTTATCAACCAACTGTGAATCCATCTGGTGGCAATACTGTCTGTTCCACAGTATTTATCCTTTTCAAGAAATAGGCTGTGATCAATTTTATCAAATGCCTTACTGAAGTCTAAGTATACTATATTAATAGCATTTCCTCTGTCCGCTCACTGAGTAACTTTATCAAAAATGATAATAAGGCTTGTTTGGCATGACCTGTTTTTAACAAACCTGTGCTGGCTTCTAGTAATAATTTTATTCATTTCTAGGTGGTCATAAATCTGCTATTTGATTATTTTTTCCAGGATTTTCCC
>JANHZU010002095.1:140545-151807 GCA_032468055.1 Acrochordus granulatus | reverse complement strand
TAGGGACAATCATTTCTACATCAAATTCCATTGAAAATGATTTTTTTGGTGAATATTTTTGGGGGCATGGAATGGATTGTCTGACTTTGCATTGTTTCCTATGGGAAACTTCATTTTGCTTTAAGAGCATTTCGTGCTAAGAGCGTTCTTCCGGAACGGATTAGTCTTGTCTTGTGAGGCACCACTGTATTAATGATCATATAGCATTTATTATAGCCTCTGTAGATTAAAGTGGTATGAATATTTTATAAATAAATATGTCAGCTATATTTTAAAAAAGTACTGAACTGCGTTCTGAATTTCAGTTATTGTTTGCCTGATGTAAGCATTTTAAATAAGTGAGAAATCAAGCATTGTGTGAAACAAAATAAAGGAACAGAAATTGATCTTTCACCTGTTCTCTACTGATGGTTTATTCAAGTGGCATACTCAGACACACAGAAACATACACCAATGTTTATATGTACATGTATAAGGAAGATTCTTTTATATGTTTTATCTGCTCTTTTTGTGTTTTCAGAACAACAAATCATGCACTAAACACTTTGGTTAAACATAACTTTTTTGATTTCAATTTTGATCAGTATGAAATAAAAATGCATTGTAGGTTTAAACATTGTAGGTTTAAACTAAAGTATGTAACTTGAGTATTTTATGTTGGACAATGTAATTTTTGACTGACAATTCTAAATAATGACACTGAACTAGAGAGAAAAGAGGGAAGTTAGCTAGCTGGAAATCAATTCAATTAAAGAGAGATTTTCCAAAAAAGAAATTTTTTTTTAAATTATATTTTAATTAAACTAAACCTATAGTGTTTTGTCCCTGTAGGAAAATATGTGCTGTTTTGTTAAACAGAAGAAAATTTATATTTATGGTATGACTTAAAAATTATTTTACATATTGATAAAAATATATTTGAAAACATAAATCAAGGCGTCACTGTCATCTTATCCTTTATTGGAACAAATCCAATCAGTGTTGTTTCATGTTGATAAGGGTGGACTAAAATCATTTTAGTAAAATATAGTATATAACAATTTATTAATTAATTAGTAGAAAGGTACTGTCATATACCATAACTATTTACGACCTTTCTAATATATTTTACCATGAGTTCTTTGAAATAGTTTTTAAATATGAAATTATAATTAACATATAACAGAAATCTCTAAAATATTGTTTCCAGATTATAAAAAAATCAAAATCTGTGGAGTACTTGGTGCTCTCTGAGCTTGATTGTTTGCTTATAGACATTTTGTTAACCCCCAATGAATCAAAATCTATGAAGCTTATTTTTTATAATTACTTCACCAGAAGGCTACACGTTTAGCTATAGCTTTAATTTTATATAAATTGATTTCAGTTGAACTGTTATCAAATAAATGATGAGGATCAATTTCATTGAGCCTTACATTAATACAGTTTCAGAGAAATTTTCATTGTGCTGATATTGTTTATAGATAAAATTTCCAAACTATAAGTATGTTCACTATCTTAAACTGACCAAATATTTATATATAATAAATTGTGAGATAAATAGTAATATTACTTTTTTTAAAAAAAATATTCCTATGCATTTCTGTGTCATAGCAAGTATCTACTTAACCTAAGATTTGGATGACAGATCACAGAAAATCTCAAGTCTTTAGACTAGATTGGAAAATGGGGGGAAAAATCTTGGAAAAAGGAAATAGTAAACAATTTCTGTATTATTTCCCATAATCACCATGATTATGTCATGAGCCAAACTTCATTCAAAGGAGATTCTAGTTTTATGTTATTTGCATTTCTATGTTTTTGAAAATTATGCTTATCAAATGTGGCTTCTTAATATTCTTCCCCCTTTTTTCTTTTCCTCTCATTTTACATATCTTTTCTTTTGCTTGTTTTTTTCCCCTTGGTTGTTTCTCTAGATTGATTCTGTTGAAAATTTTACCTTATCTAATACACCTTCGCGGGATGAAGATATCAAGTATCATCTTCATTCAAGATCTAGGTCCCCTTCCACAGCTAGTGACATTGAACCAATTGAGGTACTCTCTCTTAGAATGTTTAAGAATTGTCCATCCCATACCTCAGTGTCAAAGAAATTCAAAATGAATTGGACTGAAGTCCCTTGCAAATGTATTATGGAGTAAACTCAGTTGAATTAAGTGGAAATTATATTTGTATCAACATATAAAGGTTATAGAGTCATAATATGATGACCATGACATCCTTTCTTTGATTAATTAATTAATCCCAATGGATATTATGGTTGGTCACATATTATCATTTTATCGCTCATTCAGACAGATGTTTCGACAGGATTTGGGATTTTTGTATTATTATTATTGATTTGTTGCATAGTCAGTCCAACAGACTCAGAATGGGTTACAAAATTAAAAAAACATAAAATAACACACACTACTGGATGAAATAATAATAACAACAACCACAACAAGGGCCCACAAACATATTAAGCTCAGGCCTGGACCCAGATCCAGGTCTTAAGAGTTTACCAGAACCTCAGAAGAGAAGTTGCCATTTCTACCACTTGTAGCACATGAGTTAGGATATTCAGCTAGTCATACCACAAAGGAAGTTTGAAGACCATTGTTTCACTTTATTATTTTTTCATTAGAGTGTGGTAAAAACCCTATGGCCATTATGGAGAAAGCTAGGAGAACTTACCCAGTCTCATCTGTTTCTGCCTGTTTTTATACTCCTTCATGTAGCTAGAGATGGAGTTAAAACTAAAATGATAGAATGGCCAGAGATGGTTAATTTTTTGTAGCCTTCCTAGGATTTCATAATAATCATCGAAGTCAGAAAGGGCATTCAGGTAAGTAGTTCAGATAACTTTTGGATAGTTAGTTGACCAAGGAAGTTAAGGATGAATTGATCTGAACATTTTATTTTATTTTTCACATTTTTAAACTGCCCATCTGTCTCAGAGAGGAATTCTGGACAGTGTACAATAAAACATTAAAATCTAAAAGTGTAAAAGTTAAAAATTTAAAAGGAGGCAAGAATGAAGATTAGTAAAACTGATTAAAAAAGAGAAGGGGGGAAGGCTTTCATGATACTAGCCAGCCCCACAGCTGCATCCTTTCCTGGCCCCCCATGCAAGACTGCAAAGCCAGGTTTTAATCCATTTTTGAAAGGCCAGGAGAGTGGGAATCTGACTCACTTCTGGGGAAAGAGTTTTCCATGGGGCAAGGACAATGGCAAAGAAGACTCTCCTCGTGGACCCCGCCAGTCAGAATTCTTTAACTGACAGGCTCTGCAACATGCCTTCTCTGTCTGACTGGGTGGGGCACTGATGTAGTGGGACGAAGATGATTCCATAGGTCGTAGCCACACCTTGAATTGGACCCAGAAGCAGACTGGCACCCAGTGTAGTTCACAGAGCAAAAGTATTACATATGCCCTTTTTCAAGCACCCAGAATTGCTCACATGGCCACATTCTGCACCAGTTGAAGTTTCAGGATACTTTTCAAGGGTAGCTCCATGTAGAACACACTAAAATAATTTAACTGAGTTGTTCACATGACACCCTATTTCTCCACTGAACCAATTAAGCGTACTGGGTAAACAGAGCATTAAGTCTCACTGTCTTTACATAGCATACCTATGTATGCAGAACATATTATTCTGATGATTTTACAAAATTCCATTTCAGTCAAGGCCGCAAACATGCTGTGTTTTTGGCAAATTTATTTCTTTTTCATTTGGAAACATATGATCATAATATAGTATATAACAATTTATTAATTAATTAGTAGATAACAGATATATATAAAACAATGTTTTGCTCTATGTTTGCCCCTGAATATCTACATTAGTGGAATTCCATTGGTTCTTGAGACCACTTCTATATTTAAATACTAGTTCAAATGAGAGAGATATTTTACATACATAGGACTCACACATTTTGTATGTATATGTACAGACATACTCATACTCAATGACATAATGTATAAACAGTAATGTATAAACAGAAAAGTGAGACATAAATTTAATAAATATATAAAATCACATGTAGATTATCCCTTGGAGTGTGGGAGTAAGATAAACACACATACACATAGACACACTTTCTGACACATATTTATATTGTGTAAAATGACCCATAAACACAGGGAGAAAATACTAGTCGTTGGTATAGTACATTGTTGCTGTTACTTTCTTACAGATCTCAGTTACATGTAGAATGAAGCAATATTTATTTTTTTATTCTTTAGTAAACTGCTGATTCCATTAGTTCTTTGCCAAGGAACTTGTGGTGACCCTGTGGTGACTTTTTGAGATATTCAGTTGTCATCTTCTGAGTTGTGATAGAAGCCTGCCAGTCAAGCTCTATCAGGCCAAGATTTTAAATATAAGCTGACATCTTTGCTGTGGAGCAAACTTTTTTATGAAACTGACAATGGTTTCAAAAATTGTTTGTGATATGCATAGATGGTAGAATATATAACCACAATTCTAAGAAAACAGTTTATTTCATACTCTTCTAGTAGCACCATGTAGTTATCTCCATCTGGAGGATTGTTTTGTAACTTTTTGGATGGAAGCATTGTTCTTTAGAACGTTTCTTGGACTTTTCACAGAAACCATAATTTCATAATTCACATGTCACATTAAATACTCTTTCTTTCTTGCATGTTTTGATGTTTAGATATCATAAAGTTCACATTCTCATATTTTTAAACTGCAGTTATATGCATGATTGCTTTTCCTTTAATATAAATTATTATTTTACAATTGACATTGTTTGCAACTTAGTTCCTTGTGCTATAATTCCTGAAGTGATTGTTCATTTATAGCTATCAGTAAGCCAGCCGTGCTGCATAGCTGGTTTCTTATTTATTTATTTATGTGAATAGATATTATAAAAGAATAGAATAAAACATCAGGAAAAGTAAGAAAAAATGAAAAAATATAGAAAAATTTATGAGCAAAATTAAATAAAAATGTCAAAATAGATTAGTCCTGCATATTTAAGTCTTCAAAATATTATTTAATTCAAGTCAATATTCAATAATTAAAAACAATAGCCAATGTAATATGTTTGTAATATGTTTATTTTGTTGAGCAAATAGTCATAACTCAATCAAATATCATCCTGGTTTATGATTTTGCATAAATTAGCCTACCGAGCATATGCTATCACCACCTGTTATAAGCAAAAGAGCAGTTGTAAAAGAATGAAGCTTTTTATCATGACACATTAACGTTTACTATGATCTTGTCAATAGATAGTTAAGCATATTTATTTTATGTATATAATGTACTATATTACATTTTCATATGAAATTATTTAAAACACGTATTTTTCATCATGATAAACTAAGCAATTTATTACAATGGTAGTGCATTAGTTATCAGTCTTATTCTTAGTGAAATGTGCTTCAGAAAAGTTCATATTCCTTTGACAATATTTTTATTTAATAAAATAAAAATATGTTGCTGTGCTATTGACACATGCTACTGTCATATATCATTTTATTAAACTTCTTGGCTATACTAATAAGAACATTGATCACACAGATTTATTATATGAAAGCTTTTACTTTAATAACTGCCTGAACCTCTTAAAAATGTTGAAATCCAAAAATGAATCCAATATTGGTACAAAGGTAATCAATATAATCTATTTCAGTTTAATTGAAATATCAATTTAATGAAGACAGTTGAACTGAATGTGTATGTATGTATTAGTTAACACAACTGTGCAGACCTGTAACAGAACTTTAAAAGAGGTGCTTCACATTAATACAAATGAAACATTCCTCCTCAAGAAATTAAAGCTACTGCATGGTTTAGAATGGTCAGCATGACTTCCTGAAAAGCTTTTTTTCGTTTCAGTTGAGTCTCTGCATGCATATTGCATGGACAGCTGCTTTGCTTTGCTGGCAGCCCCAAGGCAAGCACTGTTTGATTAACCAGTTTTATAATGCACATCCAAAAGAATAATCCTCAGAGCACTATGTGAATGCTTGATGTCATCTCTCTCCCCATAAAAATCAGGGTGGTGTTTTGGTTAAGATGCTGGCCTAGAAACCAGGAGACTGGATTCTAATCCCACCATAGACATGAAAAACTGGTTGGATGACTTTGAGCCAGTCATTCTCCCTCAACCCAACTCACCTCACTGGATTGTTGTTGTGGGAAAAATAGGAGAAGGAAGGTGTATTTGTAGATTCATTGCCTTCAGTTGTATATGAAAAAAGGTACAATATACTTGTTACAATAGTTGTATATGTCTATAAGTATTGAAAACTTTTCCAGTAAACTATTTCTTAAAATGCATTTACTTTGATGTAAGTTTAGTTATGGTAAAGGCGGTAAAGCATTTAAATATTTTGCAAGTGAGGAAGGCTCACAGCAAGTTACCCAAAGTAAATGCTTTTTTAAAAAATGTATATGCCACCTTCAAGTTCTTGTGCGCTTTTTGAACCAGTTTGCTTATACCAAGAGTAATTGGGGGGACAGTTAATATTAATATAAATTAATGGTCACCATATATGTGCTCAGGTTTCAGATCATCCTCTGCGTCCAGTTCACACCCCAACCATGAGATCACCATATATTGGTTCAGGACTCTCTGTGTCAAAGGTACTGAATCAAATATTCTGATCAGAAACTATGCTAAAATCTTATACAGGTGCCCCTCTATTTACAACCTCAGTTGAGCCCAGAATATTGGTTATCAATCATTGCAATCATAAGTCGAGTCACCATGTGATGGGACTGAACCATTTTTATGACAATCATTAAATGAGTTACCACAGTCATTAAGCAAGTAACATGGTTGTAGGTCTGAATCCAGTTGATACAATGGGCATTTTTGCTGGAAAATAATAAAAAAATCATAAAACTTGTTCACGTGACTGCAGGATGCTACAGCCTGTTGTAAATGCAAGCTGGTTGCCAAGCAGTCAAAATGTGGCATGTGATTGTGGGAATGATGCAGTGGTCATAACTTTGAGGACATAATTTTTTTTGAGTCTGTCATAACTTCAAACTTTTGTTGAGCAAATAGTCATAACTCAAGGTCTGTCTGTATACATTTTGTTGATCCTCTATCACTTTCTTGTGAATAAGGATGGTGTTATTAGTATCAGTAAGAAATCAGTTTTGTGAGAAAATGTTATATGTTAAAAAGATAAAGGTTTCTCCTGCCAGTCATGGCCGACTCTAGGGGGCGGCACTTATCTCCATTTCCTAGCCAAAGAGCCAGCGTTTGTTCAGAGATACTTCTGTGGCCATGTAGCATGACTACATTGAAGCACATGGACACTGTTATCATCCCACTGAGATGGTACCTATTTATCTACTTGCATTTTTATATGCTTTCGTACTGCTAGGTTGGCAGGAGCTAGGCAGACAACGGGAGCTCACCCTCATTACACAGTGGCTCTTGGGTCTCGAACTTGAGTCACTCACATTCTGGCCAACAAGCCCAGCATCTTAACCAGTCATGCTGCCACACACCCTATTTTATATGTTATATGTTTTCAGATATTTAAAAATAAAGACAGGTCAAAAGTCCAGTTTAGACAGCATACAGCATTTATTTTCCTTTACCTGTGTTGAAAAAACTTACTGTGTGCTGGGTACTAAATCTGATGAAAGGAATGAGATTATGTACTTCTTGGTCATATGTACATATTTTTTAATTTATTACAGTAATGTAGTAACCTCTCCTCTATTAGGACATTACATGGAAGCAAAATGGTTTACTGATCATCAAATGATCTTGAAAGCTAAGGGAAAACACACATTTTTTGCTATTTTCCAGCAAAAGTGCCCATTGGATTTTTTTTAACCTGTCCCTTTTTTGGATAGTGATTCACTTATTTTAAATATGTATTTGATTCTTTAGATTATTTCTATAAAATACACAAGATGTAAAACTGTTATAAAATTATGTATCTAACCTGACAATGTCCTTTTTAAGATGACAAGTAGTGTTACTGCTAGGATGTAGGGTGATGATTCTGTTCTCTGAATGGTGACTAATCCTGATTGAACTAAGATGTAGGAATAGCTTAGAAATTGTAAAACTGAAAAATAAACTCTATTTTTATTAATGAAACAAAAGTTTTAACACAGTATTCACCAATTTAAGAATATTTTTTATGATCAATGTACTTGTCTACTAATCAGTACTTATATTTGTTTTACAGCCTAAGGCCCATCAGTTTGTAGTAAAATCCTTTAATGCCCCTACCAAATGCAATCAGTGCACATCATTGATGGTTGGCTTAATAAGACAGGGCTGTACCTGTGAAGGTAAGGTCTGGCATCTTTTTGTTTTTACAAAAAAATTATAAAATATTTATTATATGACAAGTAAATAGTAATTAAATGTTAAATTTCATTTTTTTAATTTGTTACAGTCTTGTGGCCAAAAAACAACTGTTTTAAGTACCTTTTAAAGATTCAGGGACACGCTTTCCTAGTTTAGTATAATATAGTATGGCCTGAATATATAATAATATTGTTTTAGATCAGTGGTGAGCAATTTAAATGTTGCAGAGATGTAAATTTTTATCAGAACGAATATACTTGGAACGTCTTTGAAATGACTCAGTTTATATACAGCTGTATTTAAAAGACTTGAAGGACCTATGCACAGGTCCTTTTTGTGGACTTCAGTTCAGTGTTTAATGTCATCATCCCATCCATTCTTCACTACAAACTGACCCACTTCACTGTGCCAGCCCATACCTGTAAGAGGATAACCAGCTTAGGTTCCTTAGGCAGGAAGCAATAGGTGAGACTAGGGAAAATTACATCCAGTACTTGGACAATCAGTACTGGTGCTCCTCAAGGCTGTTTGCTCTCTCCACAACTCATTTCCTTTTATATCAGTGACTGGTGATCTTTCTGTCAAAACTTAAAGTTTGCAGATGACGCAGCAGTCATTTGACTTGTTAGAGATGGTGATGAATCTGTGTATAGATAGGCCATTGAACAGCTGGCCCTGTGATGCAGTTGAAACAACTAAGAACTGAATATGCTCAAAACTCTGGAGATGACAGTGGATGTTAGGAAGAGTCCTCCTATTTCACCCACTCTTACCATATTTAGCAATACATTATCAGCAGTTTGGTCCTCCAAGTTTCTGGGCTCTATAATCTCCCAAGATTTGAATGGACAACCAACATTAGAACCATTATTAAGAAGGCACATCAGAGAGTATAGTTCCTTCATCAGCTCAAGAAGTTCAACCTGTCACAAGATTTGCTGATACGGTTCTATAGAGGATTCACTGAGTCTGTCCTCTGTGCAGCAACCATGCAGGACAGGTACAGACAACCAATCAGGATGCAGAAAGAATAATTGTAGCTAGCCTGCCTTCCATGGAGGACCTGTATATTGAGAAGGGCGGAGAAAATATCTACAGACCCCTCTCACCCTGGACATAAATTGTTTGAACCTCTTCTCTCTGGACTGCGCTATAGGGTATTGCATACCAAAACAACCAGAACAGGGATAGTTTTTCCCCCATGCCATCATTCAGCTGAATACCTGACTCATGCTATATGAAAGGACACAAAGTGCAAAGAATTCTGAATTAAACCAGAAGTACTGTCTAAAGTGTATACATAATTATCAATCGTTCATGGTTCTAATTCTACACTTTACTATATTCTTTTTCTACTGGTTGCTTACTTTGGATACTTCTCTGTTGAATACATAATTTCATGTATTTATTTTATTTACTGTTGTCTTGCAAATATACTGACAGCTGCTGTACCAGAGTCAAATTCTTATCAGAATCTGTGCAGTGAACATGAGTGTGTTCTTAGAAAACAGTACTCTACCACAGTTTGTCTATAGCAAATCTCCCTTCTCCAAGTTAAAGGAACTTTTCAGTACTGTACATTTGCTTCATAATATGTAGTAGCCCACTGGACAAGAAAAATCAACAAGGTTGTTTGTGCTTATTTATGATTTTCATATTATTAAAATAATTATTGCACAATTAACAAGGAGAAATGCACATTATAATTACAAATATTGTCTTTCCTCCCAGTTTGTGGATTTTCATGCCATGTGACCTGTGCAGACAAAGCACCAGCAGTATGTCCCATTCCACCTGAACAGACAAAAGGTCCTCTAGGAATTGATCCACAGAAAGGAATAGGAACTGCTTATGAAGGTCATGTCCGAGTAAGTAACAAGAAAACCTGTGTTACTTTGGTGGATTTTTGCTATCCAGTAGAATAGTAATTTATAATATATCACTGAATTTCAGTTTATGTTTACCATTGATAATAATTATTTCTTTCTCTCTGTCCCTCTGTCCCTAAAATGAACATTTCTTAAATATATATGGTAAACCTCCTCTGCTATTGTTTTGGAGAAAAAAACTAGGGAGCTGGTAGTTTTCAGGGTACTTCCACACTGTCAGTGGCATTACAATTTTGTTATTGTTTTCAGTTGCTTAGTCATGTCTGATTGTTTGCAACTCCATGGACTGTAGCAGGCCAGGATTCTTTGTTTGAACCTCTTTCTTCTTTGAAGACTCTCAAGAGTCTTCTCCAGCACCACAATTCAAAGGCATCAGTTATTCAATGCTCAGCCTTCTTACGGTCCAACTCTCATAGCCATACATTACTACTGGGAAAACCATAGCTTTTACTATATGGACCTTTGTCAGCAAGATGATATCTGTGCTTTTTAATATGCTGTCTAGGTTTGCCATAGCTTTCCTCCCAAGGGGCAAGCATATTTTCATTTCATGCCTGCAGTCACTGTCCGCAGTAATCTTGGAGCCCAATAAGGTAAAATTTGTCACTACTTCCATTTCTTCTCCTTCTACTTGCCAGGAAGTGATAGAACCGGATGCTATGATTGTATTTTTTTTAATGTTGAGTTTCAAGCCAGCCTTTGCACTCTCCTCATTCACCCTCATCAAGAAGCTCTTTAGTTCCTCTTCACATTTTGCCATAAGAGTGAAATGGTCTGCCTAAGTGAGGTTGTTGATATTTCTCCCAGCAGTCTTAATTCTGGCTTGTGATTCATCCAGCCCGGCATTTTGCATGATGTACAATGGATGTAAATAAGCAGGGTACCAATATGCAGCTTTGTCATACTCCTTTTTCAGTTTTGAATCAATACGTTGTTCCATGTCCAGTTCTAGCTGTTGCTTCTTGACCCACAAACCAGTTTCTCAGGAGATGGGTAAGGTGGTCTGATATTCCCATCTCTTTAAGAATCTTCCACAGTTCATTTCAATCCACACAATCAAATATTTTAGC
>JANHZU010002095.1:120648-131847 GCA_032468055.1 Acrochordus granulatus | reverse complement strand
CATCTCTTCTTAATCTCTTCTGCTTCTGTTAGGTCCCTATCATTTTTGTCCTTTATCATGCCCATTTTTGCATGAAACATTCCCTTGATACCTCTAAATTTCTTGAAGAGATCTCTGGTCTTTCCCACTCTACTATTTTCCTCTATTTTTTTGCATTGTTAATTTAAGAAGGCCTTCTTATCTCTCCTTACTATTCTCTGGAAATATGCATTCAGCTGGGTTTATGTTTCCCTTTCTCCCTTGCCTTTTGCTTTCCTTCTTTCCTCAGTTATTGGTAAAGCCTCATCAGATAGCCACTTTGCTTTCTTGCATTTATTTTCTTTTAAGTTGGTTTTAGTAGTTAATTCCTGTACAATGATATATGCCTTCATCTATAGTTCTTTAGGCACTTAAGGGATTAAGATCTAATCCCTTAAATCTATTCATCACCTGTACTATGGATTCATAAGGGATTTCATTGAAGTCATACTTGAATGGCCCAGAATTTTTCCCTACTTTCTTAAATTTAAGCCTGAATTTTGCAATAAGAAGCTTGTGATCTGAGCCACAGTCAGCTCCATGTCTTGTTTCTACTGATTGTATAGAGCTTCTCCATCTTTGGCTGCAAAAAATATAATCAATCTTATTTCAGTCTTGACCATCTGGCGATCTCCCATTGTACAATTGCTTCTTAGGTTGCTGGAAGAGTGTCTGTAATTACCAGCATGTTCTCTTGACAAAATTCTATTAGTCTTTGCTCTGCTTTGTTTTGTACTCCAAGGCCAATCTTGCCTGTTATTCTGGTTATCTTTTGACTTCCTACTTTATCATTCCAGTCCCCTATGATGAAAAGGACATTTTTTTAGTGTGAATTCTAGAAGGTATTGTAGGCCTTTATAGACTTGGTCAACTTCATCCTCTTTGGCATCAGTGGTTGGGGCATAGACTTGGATTATTATGATATTGAATGGTTTGCCTTGGATTAGAACTGAAGTCATTCTGTAGTTTTTGAGATTGTACCCCAGGACTGCTTTCTCACTCTTTTATTGTTTTATTTTTTTATGAGGGCTTCTCCATTTCTTCTAAGAGATTTTTGCCTGTCTTTCCCCTCACTGGACACATAGAAACTCACAGTAAAACAAGAAGCAAAAAAGAAAAAAATACATATGTATCTTTTTTGTGATGGACTGGTGAAGGAATTATTTTTTTAATTAGATTAGCAAAATGGGACAGTTGCTTCAACAAGGAGATGTTAATGGAAAGGAGATTTGTTAGATTTCACTGTGCCATTTGATTATCACTATCCCTAAGATAATTTGCTATGCTTTTATATTGATTCAAGTTCCAAACCTACCATACCATGATCATAATCATACCAGTTTATGAACACAGAAAAGAGGATTACCATCTTGTATTTGGCTTCAGACAAACCAATTTTCTCATCCTCACAACCCTAAGAGCCTATCCTAAAGACCATCATCCCTAAGATCATACTTATTATTCTCTAATAAGCAATTCTCTTAAACAATTTTTCTTTGCAATAAGGAGTCTTTTTCATTTTAAAATTCTTTATAAATAACCATACATCAATATTTTCCAGACTGAAAAGAAAAACTCAGAAATTTCTACCTGATGTAGGCTTTAAAAGTCCAAATATTCATTCATTCATTCATTTCCAGCCTCTTATTTTTTTTATAAATACCTCAAGAGAGCAAACATACTCCTTTCGCCTACTATTTCCCCCCCAACTCTGTGAGATGAGTTGGGCTGAGAAACAATTACTGGGTCAAAGTCACCCAGCCAGTTTTTATGCTTAAGGTGGGACTAAAACTTACAATCTCCTGCTTTCTAGCCTGGTGCCTTAACCACTAGGTCAAAACAGCTATCCTTTAGATGGCAGCAAAGAGGTTTCGAAAGAACAAAAAATGTTCAGCAGTATTTGCAAGGAAATTTCAAAATTGGCAAGATGGTGGACAGAATATTGTGATACACATTCAAAAGGAGCAGGGCTTATATCCCAATGCTTCATCTGTCATCTTGCCATTTTTAACTCCAAGTGAGGCTCCTGAAAAGGTTATAACATGTGGAGAAAAAGAAATAAATAGCAGGAGCCAGAAACATAATGAATATGATTTAATGTAATATGAATTTTACTAAAATCAAGTATTGTTAATAATTTATCTTTTCTGCCAATTTAAAGTGACAATTTGGTAATGATTTTTGGGTAGGCTATGCAAGCCACAGTCAAAGTTTTTGGGAGCATAGAATTTGGACACTCTCATCTTGAAGGTCTTCTCAAAATGTCTCCCCCAAGGTGGAAACTGACAACATTCATTTGTTAATATGATTGCTGTTTTCAACTTCTTTTTCTTTGCTGGCATGTTGAAATACGGCTCTCATAGAAAAGCAAGTTGACTAAAATCAAGCTAAGCAAAAGCCATTCCTTTTTCATTTTCTGAATGAATATCAACACAGTACAATAAAATAGTATGAGTTTTACTTAGTGATGAAAGGAAATACAACATTTCTCCATTGGATATATGTCCTAGTAGGAAAAAAAAAAACTGATGATTCACACAACATATAGGAAAAAGTAACAATAAGCTCATAGATTCAGAGACAACGTCCCCCATCAGAAACTAGAATTTCTCATACTTTTCTCTCATCTCTTTAAAAATCTCACCTTCTCCTTGAATGTAACTTTTTTATTTTCCACAATGCTCATTTGATTCAAATCACATCTGTCTTTGTTCAATTGGATATGTATGTTAAAGTATATGTCACTGAATCACAATTCATTTATCACAGTTATGAATATTTTACTCCAACACATGGGTAGGGTTGTATTTTGGGATGAATTAATCTGGAAAGATTCACAGGGATGGATATTAGAGGTGTGTAGATACCATATAACCATTTTTCTGGTGACTAAAAATGACTCCATCTGGCATGGATTGTATAGAAAGAAGGGAATCCAATTCAGTGCTCAGAGTAAGATGTAGAAATCTAGAACTCCCATAACTGAGCATAAAAATTAAGAATGGCTGAAGGTTTCCTATTTTTATCACAAAGGATTGAGAGTTGCATACAAATTAAAGATCAATATAAAATCACACAGGGATTTTCAATCCAGGTTCCTTTATACTTTCTCATTGCATGTGTTGAGTTATAATTTTTTTAATTTATTATTTAAATTGTTGCTTTTGAGACTCTGTTTCATTACTGAATTATTCATTATTGAATAATTTCAATAATGAAATTATTGTCCAGAGTCTCAGTGAAAAGACAAATATTGGACTTCGGTCTTTTCCATGAAATATGTCAATCACCAGGCAAAGTCAGTTAGCTAAAATACTACTTGTTTAGAAAGATATATATAAGCAATCAGATCTATCCTTTAGGACATTGTAATTCAATGAATCAATGAGATCAGAACAATTCTGATTTGATTGCAATCATTTATTGAATCTATTTGAATCTTTCCCACCCTTCTGTGTCTGCTATAATTTTTGTTTTACCATTTTTTGCAACACTCTAGCTCTCCAAGGAACCAATTATGACTAAAGCTTCATGAATTTGAAAAATAGATCCTTCTACTCTATGTCCCCCAAGTGAAAACGTGAAACTATTCTGTTCCAAGAAGTGAACATCTGCTCTGAATTAGCCCACTTCACCTTGGGATCCCCATAGATGATCAAACCTTATGCATACTTTAAAGGAGTAACTGAATGGCTATAATTCATATGGTGACATATACTAAAATATATATGAGTGACCCAAAGGTAGGAGTCATTGCATAACTTAATTTAAATAAAAAAAGGTTTTTTTTATTATCCATTGGCTCATAATTTTTTCATAGGCAGTCTAATCTTGCACAAAGACTTCTAGCCTGCATAATGTAACATTTAATTCATTATTTTGTCAAAGTGTCATATTTCTTTCAATTACATTGCTCATATCCCTCAATTAGTGCACTTTAGTTCTTTATTTTACATTCAAAGCACTATGATTCAGGACTGTGGAGTTCAATCACTAACTCCATTTAGAGAACACAAACGGGACATAGGATATATTGACAAAAATATTAACATACATATAACAACATTTGCATGAGAGAATGGATGTTATTATTATAGTAATTGTATGCTTTTTATATAATTATTGTTGTTCAAAGTTTAATTCTCATTACAATCACAATCTCATTAACAATCAAATCATTTAAATGTTAGAGAGGTGCCAAAATTGAATGAGATGTTACAAATGCTATAATTACCTTCAGGTTCCCTTACAAATAAGTATAGTGAAACCTCAGACTATGAGCCTGATCTGTTCTGGAAGAATGCTCTGATTCCAAAATGCTCTTAAACCAAAACAAGGTTTCCCATAGGAAACAAAGTTGGATGATCCATTCCACGCCCCCCCAAATATTCACACAAAGAAAAATAATTTTCAATGGAATTTTATGTAGAAATGTGTGTCCTTAACATCTGAAATAAGTAACAATGATTAACACACAATATAAAGCAGAAATAGAACAAACTAACCAGCACTTATGGATCTGAGGCAGATTCTGGCCTCAGCTGCTGTTCGGCGCCCCCTGCTTGATCAGAGGATCCACTGCCACCGCTGCTGAGGTAAAACGGTCTTTTCCCTCAGCAATGTCTTTCCAGGGGTCTTTCTTGGGCGGTTTGGAAATGTTTCTTGTCTTAACTTGCCTCTATGCTATGAGAGGGGAGAAGAGACAGGCAGCAGAGGACAGGCTGGATGGTGCCGGACAATGGGGGGGTTATTTTTGTGTGTGCACACGCGCTTTGAGAACAGTCCTGGCTGGTGCAAGGGAGAGGAGAGGAGGGGGAGGGGACTGCCTGGAAGGAGAATCCAGAGCCTGAGTCTCAGGTGTTCCTTCTCTTGAATGTCTTTCACTTAATTTATGCTGTTTACACAGCGAGGGAGGAGAACCATTGGCTCTGTTTTGCAATTTCCCGCGCTGAGCTCACGCGGTGCTTGTCTTGCAAGTTGCTGCTTGTCAACCAAAATAGATTTGTTAAAAAATTTTGCTCGACTTGCGAAAATCTTGTGCACAAGGTGCTCTCAATCCGAGGTTCCACTGTATCTTGTTAACTGCTCATTTCTGAATGATTACTGGTTATATATAATTTCAGTATCTTGGAAGCTGAGGTAGTATTGAACTAGCAAATGTACGATTAACATTTAATCCTGTTTTATTTCCCAGCTACAATTTATGGTTTATTACAAATAACTTCTTGCTCCAGAAGCTTGATTTTAACATTTAATGTACCTCATCATATGATGGGAAATTAGTGAGAGGCAAGATGATTAGGCATAAAGAAAAGAAAAGGGCTCTCATTGACTTTCAGCTTATTTTCAATAAATATTAAAAGAATAGGTAAGCATTAATAAAAACTAGGCTTATTTTCTACAGTAGAAAATATATTTCTAAAATAACTACAAGAAGTATATGCTGAAAAGTGATTGCCTTACTTTCCAATTTTCAGTTCAATCCAACATATGTCCATAATGCATTATCCAAACTTACATTTGTATTTCTTCCTAGGTTACAATGCACCATACCTTTCAGTTTATAGTGAAAATGCAGTTGATATATTTGATGTGAACTCAATGGAGTGGATTCAGACTATCCCCCTCAAGAAGGTAACTGGTGTTAACCCTTATATAGGAAATTAAACCATTTGAATAAGTTACTCATAATATAAATTAAAACATGCATTGAGTCCCACCTGGATTAAAACATTCTGTTGGATTGGAAATGGGGATGCCCACCTTCAGCTACATTATGGAAACTAAGTAGGCTTGAGCCAACCACTCACTGAACTTACTTCAGGGTGCTGTTTTTGTTGCAATAAAAAGGTGGATCCCTGTAAAAGCACTTTGAATTCTTAGAGAAAAGACACTTTGTCACCTAAGCATATTTTTAGCATTTCTTCAGAAGAAGTCTGGTAGGACCTTGTTTGCCTAACATATTTTATTATAAGGCTTAATATTTTTGCTCACTTTATCAGATGCTTGAACAATGTAGAACTTAAATTGCAGTGAGGTGAGAATGAGAAAAGGAAGAAAAGTTGTTATGCAGATGCAAGTTACATGAGAGACAAATTACAACCATCTTATCAATTAACAACTGTGATGTTCAAAAATTCACTTTTTTAAACCTAACTACCAAAGTCCTCCTGCCATTACATTGTTCATGGTTAATGAAATATTACTGCTGTTTCACACTTTCATAGTGAAACTTTTTACTTAAGATACCTTTTTAATTTTTTAGGTACGTCCTTTGAACACAGAAGGATCGCTTAATGTCCTAGGACTAGAAACAGTTAGATTAATCTACTTCAAAAATAAGATGGCAGGTAAGTGAAAAAAAGACTGCTATCTATATTAATTATTGATCATTCAGACATTAATAGATTGTTGATGCACTGAATGCAATCCAGTTGGCCTTTTCTCAGAAGCATTTCAACATTAAATTGTATATGCTATGATTCCCAAGGTTTTAAATATAATTGAGGAGAATTGTGCTGTCTAGCTATAATGAACTATGACTTTGAAGTAAGAACATGCTACTCCATTAACTGTCCTAGCATTTCAATATAGTTGAATTTTAAATCTAATTCAGATTGACTTAGAACTGTAATGGGCTTGGACTTTCCATTATAAAGTGTGATGATTGTAAATTGAGCACCTACATGACCAAAGCCAATTTCATGACTTTTTTTAACCATGGTTGTTAAGCAAGCACCATGGCCGTTAAGCAAATCAGTATATTCCTATTGGCATTTTTTGCTAGAAACCAGCAGAAAACCTAAATTGCAGTCACATGACCATGGAACATGACAACCAGTTCTAAAGGTATGCCAGTTTCCAAGAGCCCAAACTGTGGTCATTTTGACTACAGCTGTTGGAACTCTAACAAATCATAAGTAGCTTTGGGGAAAGGATATAGCAGAACTTCAAACGGCAAATAAACTGGTTGTAAGTTGAGGACTACCTATATATTTTGTACTGATTTTCTTACCACTGAATTTTTTTACAATTCTGTTTCCAAATATAAAAGTTATTAATACTTCCTAAAATTATAGAACCAGATCTTTGAAATAAAACTTTTATAAAAACAGTGGTTTGGATGTATCCAAGGGTTGGATTGAGTTGTTGTTTGTAGCACTGCAGAGTTCCACTCAGAAAGCTTCCTTTGGCAAAGGAGGCAATTATTTCAAATTCTTCCTTATAGTAGTATTTATCTGTAAAGTCCTTTCAGATTAAATATTAAATTCAGATAAAGAATTAAATTCACTGTTGTGAATTTTATCTCTTATTTTTTTTCTGCCATTCCCCAGAAAGTGAATTATAGGCCTTATTTCAATCAGCACCACAGAAGTTTCAGCAAATAATCTGATAACCTATGGCTAAGGAAGGAGTACTGCTTGAGTAACCTTTCTGTCTGACAGTCTCCTAGAAGAACTATACTATTTGTTTTATTTCATAATTTCTGAAAACAAATATTTCTAAATAACTCATTTATTTTGTATGATATGCCCAAAGTTCTTATTTATATCCACATATACTTAAAAATAAAGTTTATCTCAAAATAATCTCAGAATGCAAAGTTAACTCCATATTAGATGCAAACATGCATAATGAAATTTCAAAATAGATCTGAGCACAGAAGTGGAAAGTTTTATCTGACACTTACACATTGTTTCATTGATAATCCCCAGTTTCTAGTTTGATCCATTTTTCAAGGCTCTAATCAACATTTGCAGATAACATATAATTAGAATAGATTTAGAACTATTATTATTCGTTGCTCAGTCAGATGTTTAGATTGGGTTTGGCATTTTTGTTCACCTATTGATTCCTTTCCAAAGACCTGGGATAGGAAGATGCTGTTTTTGATGTTGTTAAAGGTATTGTCACAGGATGTAATCTGCTCCAAGTAATGCTGCCTTTTGCAAGTGACTGATGGTGAATTCTCAATCTGGTGGTGTTCAAGTGATAATCCAGTTGTTTTGGGAATTGCATCCAAGACCTCTATTACTCTTGGTACTATCTTTGCTTTCTTTTACCTTAGTCATATTTCTATTTGCAGGTCTTTGTAGTTTGTGATTTTCTCCAGTTCTTTCTCTTTTATTCTGCTGTCTCCAAGTGCTGCCATGTCCACTGTCCAAACTTTTTTGCCTTTCTTATTAACAGTTGTTCAGTCTGGAGTGTTATGTGGCAGGTGTCTGTCTGAATTTTGAAGTCCCAGAGCAATTTAGCTTCTTCATTTTCTATTACTTTCTCTCTTTTATGATCCCATCAGTTCTTGCTTGCAGCAAATGGTATTTTTTTGCAAATCTTCCAATGCAACATTGTAGTGGTCTGAATGATCTTCTTGCAGCAGCTAACTAGGTGGTCCGCTGTTTCTTCAGCTTCTTTGCATCGATGGCATTTGCTATCTGTTGTTGTCTTCTCAATTCTAGCCTTGTATGGATTTGTTTTTAATGCTGAGTCTTGTTTAGCCAGAATTAGCCTTCTGTCTCTTTCTTCAGTTTTCCTGCTCTTAACCATTGCTGGGTCTTATTATTTTCTTTGCCTTCTATTTTTTTTCATGTACCGGCCATGTAATGCTTTGCCTTGCCATGTCTCTTTTCAATTCTTCACTTGGTCTTTCTTGTATGGCAATTTAATCTCTCCAGTACTCAGTAAGCCTTCCTAGTATACTAGTTTTAGTGCATCTTCTTCACTGCGCTTCATATATTCTTCCAGTGCTTTTTTTCCTCTTCAACTGTCTGCTGTACTTGCAACATTCCACGCCCACCTATATTCCTTGGTAGGTAGAGCCTGTCAAAATTGCATGGATTGTTGCTATTTTTCTGGTCTTCCTATTGAGTGCCTTTAGTTCTACTTGAGTCCAGTCCGCTATTCCAGCTGTGTATCTCATGACTGGAATTGCTTAGGTGTTAATTGCCTTTATAGTATTTCCTCCACTGAGTTTGGACTTCAAGATCTTCATTCTCGTGATGTATGCACTTCTGGCCTTCTTCTTGACTTCAGTGGTGCTTGATGTTATCAGCTTGAATGGTGCTCAGGTATTTGTAGTGAATGTCTTCATCCAGACTCTTGATGTTATTTCCATAGGGCATCTTGATTCCTTCAGTTTTCACCATTTTTCCCCTTTTGATAGTGAGGGTGACACATTTGTCCAGTCCAAACTTCATTGCAATATCTTGCCTGAATATACAGACAGTACTGAGCAATGATTCAATTTCACATAGTGTTTTTCCAGACAACTTCAGATCGTCCATGTAAAGGAGATGGGATAGCCTGGCAGATATTTGATAGCCATGGCTTGACTTGTTCAGTATGGTCGACAGAGGAATCAGTGCAATGACAAGTAGAAGTGATAATAGTGAATCTCCTTGAAAGATTCTTCTCTTGATATTAACATCTCCCAGTCTATTACCATTGACCAGCAACTGTGTCTTCCATTCTGCCATTGATCTTTGCACAAATGTTCTGATATTTCTATTGACTCCTGTTATTTCTAGGCGCTTGATTATCCAATCATGTGGCAGGGAGTCAAATCCATGCTACATTCAAGTTGGTCTTCTTTCTCTTGCAGTTTTTCAGAATTGTCTTGTCAGTTAGGAGCACTTTCATTTCTCTGCTCAGGTGGAAAGAGCTTGTGTGGTTTCTTTCTGCTCAGATGGAAAGAGTTTGTTCTCAATTAAATGCTGTTGGACTGCATCAGCTACTATACCAGTTAGAAATTTGAAAGTTGTTGGTAAGCAGATAATTGGCCTGTAGTTGCCTGGTGCTGTCCTTTTTCCTGGATCTTTCATTATCAGGTTGGTTTTGCCAGATGTTAGCCACTCTTTAATTTCACCTCCTTGCAATATCTTGTTAAACTGCTTGGCAGTGAATGGATGTAGACCAGTCAGGTGTTTCAATCAAAAGCAATGCAGTTCATCTTCACCAGATGCTGACCAATTTTTGGTCTTCTTGCCCTTTACTTTATCGTTTCTGCTGCTATTATTAGTTATTTCATTTCAGCTTCTTTTTGTTGTTACCTCTTGTAGCCAAGGTGCATTCTTATTGTATTTCTTTGGGTTATCCATAGCTACACCCAGAATTGCACTGTTTCTTTGTTGTCAGGTATTGACTGGTTTAATGCATTCTGTCCATTGATTAATTGGTAGAAACATTTCTGATTTGATTGAAATTGAAGATTCTGCCTATACTGTGCAATTCGAGCTTCTAATCTACTAATCTTCTCGACTATAGTTGTTTTCTGCTGCTTTATTATTTCCAGTACTTCCTTGATTTTCCTTGTATCTAGGTGATATTTTTGATAAGATATTTTTTAGTCTTCTTGTTCTTCAGCTTCTTTTCTTTCATCTGTTTTAGCTTGTTTGCATCTGATCTTAGCTTGTTGATCTTTCACTTTAGTGGTGCACTGTTTGGCTTTTTTCTTTTTGTTAATTTTGAATTCCAGGTATTCAGTTATAACTGCATCCATGTTATTAGTTGGTTTATTTCTTGCAGTAAGCTGGTGCTTATATCTGATATTACAGTATTGACATATTTTAATACTTGTACTAGTTTGGGGCAAGCTTCAATGCAGGCAATCTTCTTGTATTATTTTTGTGGTGTTCTAGATCCTCAGTTATTCTTCCTTTTAATTCTTTTTTTTTCAGTTAAAGAGCTTTATTCTTCCTGAGAAGGTAGAAGAGAAGGTGCTTGATTTGGGGATGAAAATGATTCAGTATCTATGCTGGTTTCCTCTAGTGCTGCCTCTCTCTGGTTTGCTTCTAAGCCTGAGCTACTTCTGGCAAAATTTTGATTTCTTTGTCCTGAGTAGTGCTTTGTAGTTCTTTCAATTCTACACCTGTGAATACTTTATTTTTTATTACAAATCGACATTGATCTGCTAGCCTCTGTTATTTTTGTTTGTGGATGTTTTTCTTTCCAGAACTGATACATTCTTTTCAGATATCCTCTTCTTGTTAGACTTGATTTGTAATAACAAATGTTATTTGTTTTTGATATTTGAATATCTGCGATGGGTAGATATCTTTTCTTCCAGTAGTTTTGCATCTGCTGGCCCTAGTTGCTCAGCCAACAGTCCTGTGTCCTGTAGTCCATGTTTTACCAGATGTCTAGGAAGTCCAACATCTAGCATGATCCTTGTTGACCAAGCAA
>JANHZU010002095.1:84849-120548 GCA_032468055.1 Acrochordus granulatus | reverse complement strand
ACATCTAGCATGATCCTTGTTGACCAAGCAACAGTTGAGCCGGTATGGGTAAATTACATCTCACCATATTTTTAATGGGAGAAACATTCTTTGTCTGGCTCCTCTGATGAAACCTGTCCAGTATGCTTGAACCTCTGGCACTCAGATCACACAAGCTCCACAACCACATCAAGGTAGTGCCTCACTGGGGGACTTAAGAGCCATAACATTATACTATATATTTATTAGTTTGTCCATTGTTTTAGAACTAGCAATTGTACATAATTTACAAAAGCTTTATTTTTATAACCTTCTGGAGTGGGAAAAATGATTCTGCTGGGTTTTTAATGTTTTTCTTAGAGGGTGATGAGCTGGTGGTTCCTGAGACATCAGATAATAGTCGAAAGCAAATGGTCCGAAATATTAATAATAAACGGCGCTACTCATTCCGAGTGCCCGAGGAAGAGAGAATGCAGCAGAGAAGGTCGGTATTCAATCTGTACTTGTCTTCTGTCCATGCTTGTAGGCCCTGAAGACTTGTTGTCTCCTGTCATTGTATTTTTTTTTGTTTGACTGTGAGAAAAAATGGATTTCTGGGCAATGTATTCAAATGTTTGTTTTTTTTCTATTATATATTATGCTTTATTTATATTATGTATAACCCAATACTTAAATTCATTTTTATTTAAATATCAGTGCAAAAAAACTATTGTAAATTGGAATGCATGTCTCCAACTTTTGTATATAAGTACATTTCTGTGTGCATATGAATATATACTGTATATATGACTGATAAATAAAGTTTTACAAAAGAAATTTATATTGCAAATTATGCACATATTGTCCAGTTTTGATATTCTACTTTTTGCACCATTCCTATCTGATTTTCTGCAATATTCCCCAGTGTTCTGATTATAATTGCTTTTCAAATTTTGTATAGTTTTCAGGCAGCAAAAGGGTGATCTTGGAAGATAGCATATGAGATAGTTAGTATATGAAAATATTCAGAAAGGATTATGATTTTTAATTAGTTTCTAGAAACATGGAATTAATGTTTCAGCATTTCTTATGCATGTGCTGTGATAATAGAAGTTTTATATAATCATGGGGAAAAAATGAAAATAATTGAACTTGCTTATTTTCAAGTCACCATTTTTTCACTAATGTTCAGGCTTTGCTTTTAGTCCAATTTATGACATAATCTACTTCTCATAAATAGGACTAAAATAAATAATAAAGATAATAGTATGATTAGAACCATAGTTTTATGCTGTGAAGTTTTCTAAAATGTTGAAAACTCTTTTAAGAATTTTTTTCATATCTTACAATCCATGGGCAACTTTCTCTAAAGCTCTTTAAATTATTGTGAGAGTAAAATGTGAAGAGTAGTCCTATATTCTTCTAATCCTTTTTTCTTCTGTTCTTCATCTCTGCCTCTATCTATGCAGCATCCGATCATCACTGAGCCCACTTCTACATCTTTTCTTGAATGTTATATCAACTACCTCTTGTAGTTGCACTCTGAGACCCAGTAACCACTTGGAATTTTTATGAACATGGGCTGTTAAACTTTTAAGCCAAACTTCTGTTCTTCCTGATCGTTTCCCTTCCATCAGGCTAACAGCTGAAATTGAATCAGACCACTTAAATCAGAATTTAAAGTACTTTTCCTTTAAAATCTAGCCAAATATTTGACTGTTCAATTTCTGTTGTAGAATAATTTATATGAATATTTTACTCTTTTTGTTTATAAATAGCTACTTAAACATATAATATCTGAATATTTTCTTTTGCAGGGAAATGCTGCGAGATCCAGAAATGAGAAATAAATTAATTTCTCACCCAACTAACTTTAACCATATAGCACACATGGGCCCTGGAGATGGTATACAGATCCTCAAAGACCTGCCCATGGTAAGCACTGCCTGGTGTATAACAAAAATAAAATGAATTTGTCTGGAATATAATAAAAATATATTGATTTTTTTCTGGCCTATCACAATCACACAACTCTCAGCAGTTTATATGATATGTAAAAAATTAAAACATCCACAGTATAAATAAAAGAATACAACTAAATAAAATAATAAGATTAATGACCAAAATAGCAATTACATGACAAAAGTAAAAAATAGAAGATGGCACAAAAGTAAAACATCACTGAAATGCTATCTGGAAAAGCTCAGTTTTTAACAACTTCTGAAAGCCGTCAAGAAAGGGGGTAGCTTTCTCAACATGGGAAGCACTCCACAGGACCAGCACAGCCTCTCAGAAGTACCTGCTATCTTCAGCTCACCTCACATTCCACCTTCCAGAACTGTGGAATCACCAATGTTTCTCCTTCAGTGATCTCGTCAGTAGGGCCAGTACAGGTTACAAAAGGCAGGCTTGCTGTCCTTCCCATTTTTTTCTCCTCAACAAGGAATATTTTGCCATTGATATTATCCTCATGATTTACCCCACAAAAAGGGTGGGTACCAAGGCATATCACTTTTCCATTTGTGCTTTCCTATAGATCTGTTTTTTCTGCCAGTTTTTATTCCTTCAAAAATGGTATTTACTATTTTCCCTTGCTGTATATTTCTCTAGCTTTACTGCTACAGTAAAGGATTAAAAGAAGAGACAGGATTTCCTAAATACTAGAAACATATTATTTCTTTTAATTGGAGTTACAGTAGTTGGTTCAATGTATAGTTGATATGTCTTTTTTGTTTGAAGGAGCCATATGTGAAAAACTGTACCAATTCACCTATTTGATTCAGCATTTGATCTTATTGCAGACCCCTGGTGTTACACACTTCCCTTTATCATTTATTTAATCAAATTTATTACAGCCACCCATTCTAGAAGACTCTGAGTAGCTTGTAATATCAAATAATATTCAGTTTGTCATTGGGAGTATTAAAAATATGGTAAATCAATAAATTGGTCTTCCAACCAGGCTATGAGCAGACAGCTAAACAGATTATCTAAAAATATGTTGAGCAGTATGATTTGCATCTCCCATATTATACTGTGCATGTGTTCTATAATTGTATTTCTAAAATCACTGTTACCATCCCTTTCTCTCTGTCTCTCCTTCATCTCCAATAACTAGAGTCCTTGTCCACAGGCTCATCATCACTCCCATCTCATTTCACATGAAGCACATCTATTGCATAAATGTTAATTCTGCAAAATGCTTTTTCTCCCCTTTATTAGATTTATACGCCGCCAAAATCAAAAGACTCTTGGCAACTTACAGTAGAACAATAAAATAATAAAAATCCATAAAAACCATTAAAACCTTAAAACAAGTAAAGCTTAGCATTACTAAATGAGGATTACCCATATTTTATAATGACTAGATACAGTGCAGAGGTTGCGTTGCAGCGTGACCAAGTGTGATTGCTCTTTCACAAATTATTTAGTGGTTTGGATGTAATGGTAATGACGGGAGTTTACAAGTTATACTAGCCTCTAACAGCAGCCCTGTTCTGGTTCATGGAAGCAGAGTACGTGCTCTTCCTTTCATATTTCAAAGAAAAAAATGTCACTTTTTTGTGTGATTCCTTTCACCCTGACATCAGATAGATCTCCACTCTCTCACTTCTTTTTTTTCCAATTGCTTCCTCGTTATCATTTGCTGTCACAAGTACCATTTCACCATCACCAGTGATTATATCACAGCTTTCCCCAACCCACTATGACCCTCCCCTTGTGTTTTCCCCAATTTCCCACCATCACTCTTGAGTACCTAGAGTGCAGAAAATAAAGGTTTGTAGTTCAGCACATCTAAGTCAATAGGGATGGACACATTGGCATTCCATAAGCCATTCCACCCCAGTGCTTATTAATTAGTGAATGAGTCAGTCAGGGTCTTCTTTAAATTC
The DNA here is from genome assembly GCA_032468055.1 of Acrochordus granulatus. Taxonomy (NCBI): domain Eukaryota; kingdom Metazoa; phylum Chordata; class Lepidosauria; order Squamata; family Acrochordidae; genus Acrochordus; species Acrochordus granulatus. The sequence goes on along the minus strand of JANHZU010002095.1, from coordinate 116,697 downwards.
AAACCTGGCTAGCTTGCTGTTTGTGCTGTATATGACTTTACTCTTAGCTCTTTCTGACTTGACTGTCTTCCTGTTGCAGAACCTTCGGCCTCAGGAAAGTCGGGCTATGTTTAGTGGTTCTGTCAGTATCCCTTCAATCACGAAATCCCGGCCTGAGCCTGGACGCTCCATGAGTGCTAGTAGTGGCTTGGCAGCAAGTAAGTTGCTGGGCACCCACCTTTATCAGACTCTTTTCCCATTTCCCTTGAGAAGAATCTGTGTTACCTCTGTATTTGCCTGCTTCCCCTATTATGAAAGGATCAGATATTTTGGCAATGTCAAGGATATAAGACCTTTAGAGCCAAGAATTTATGGAGAAAAGATTAGACATTCCCTCCAGAGAAAATACAAATAGGAAAACAATGCAGACTTCTTGGATAAATAATTTAAAAGGCAATATACTGGATTTCTGTAATACTCTTTACAAACAGAGTATTTTTGTTTGTTTCTTATTTAACTTTTGAAACTTCCTAGTGATGAGAAGATACATGCCTGTGTTGGAAAAGTAGTTTTTGCCAACAGAGATCAGGCATATATTTCATATTTTAAAAAAGGAAAAATGTAATTGTTTTTCCTATTTCTCATATTTCACTATTATGAAATAAATCAACATAGTACCTAGACTAAAGCCTTACAATCATATGAAAGAGTACCTTTATTTCATCTGAATATCAAAAAGAGCTGCAAAACTAACTACTAAGCTCATTTAATCTTTTTAAAGAAATTAATTGAGCCTGACTTCTGATGACTGCATGAAAGTGCACATAGAGTTTTCTTGGCAACAGTAAAGAAGTGTTAAATGAAAAGTCAGTGGTTACACAGTGCATATTGTTGGAGAGAAATATGAGGAAAGCTAAAGTGACAGAACTTGCACTATTTTAACATTGTCTGCTGGGAATAAACAGCAAAAATACCAATATATTAGAAGTATGGTGATACAGGCATTATTATTTTTAAACAAATATACTTCAGTGCAGAACAAATGTACTTCAGTGTATCATGTTTAACATTCTGTATTGTTTTTATTATTGGTATATAGCAGCCATGGTACTGATGGAAGCCCACTCAGGATTGGCACTAAGAAATGAGCTGCTGTTCATCTGCAGTGAACTGCTATTGGAGCAACATTGCCATGAATATTGGCAAAATAACTGGGATTCAGTGCAAGCGGAAGATGTTAAACTTCCTTTCCTCCACCCAGCAGTTTCTCTTTAAACCAACACAGAGATGTTAATTTAATGATACATATAGAACTATTTTTATTTTTGCTGAAATGAAGACTGGGATGGAGAGAGGGCTTGATAGAAGAGAATGAGGATTGAAAAACTAAACTGGCAACCATCAGTAGACTAAATAATGGTAAAAGATGATAATGAATACAGTAGGTTATAGTTCTAATGCTTTTACATGGTATGTAGTTAAATTCCTGGATGCATTTCTAGGATCATCTGCACAAAATGGTAGTGCTCTGCGGAGAGAATTCTCAGGAGGTAGCTATGGAGCAAAGCGTCAGCCAATGGCATCCCCTTCTGATGGCTCATTGTCTTCTGGTGGCTTGGACCAAGGCAGTGATGCACCAGTGAGGGAGTATGAGCGAGAGGTGGGTATAAGTTCCAGTTTATGCTTAAATTAATCAAAAATAGAGAAAGAAAAATTATTGACTGCACCAGACAATAATTGAAAGAGAAAATATTACCCTGTAAAATCTGAGAAAAATTTCAGTACCCTGAATTATAAATGGATCCATTTTTAGTTATATAACTTCCACGTGTTTTGGACACCACATCATCATCTCCAGCCAGCCTGATTTCTGAAAATTACATACAACATATCTGTAAGTTGTCTGATCATGGAAGGCATGCCCTAAATCTTTAATCATTTCATCCACAAGTCAATCCACATTGTAAACTTCTCAAATAAGCTGAATTCCTTATGGAAACAATCACTATTTTAACCAGATTATGATACCTGCAGCAGTTGAAAAATATTCTGTTGAACAAGCAAAAATATCCCTAAAACAACTTGGGGAAACTCTTGTTCATACAAAATTATTTTGCTGCTATTAAGCAATTATTTGGGAAGGCATATATTACAGTGTATGTAACACAGACTTAGCAGTATAGTATGAATAAAGCCATTTAAGGTAATGATGCAAATGAATATTTATGTAAGTGTGATTATAGCATATATAAGCATAGATGCAGATGCAGGAAAATAAAAATTAAACCAACAAAGATCCCTAAATATATTAATCACCACTGAAGTTTACAACAACTCTAAAAAAAATGCATGCTTTTACATTTGGCAGATTGTGAATACATACATCTTTGCTACTGCATTAGTAACAGCGTTGCAGGAACTCAAAATGTCAGAGCCCAAACAAAGACTTTCTAGAAAGTTGCTTATATAAATCTTCAATGTGCTGTTTGTTTTCATCCTGAAAATAGTTCAGGCCGGAGCACTTGGGGGATAAAATTAGAAATATTCTCTTGATAAGATAGAACAGGTATTTTTCATTCCCTATTTTTATAGGGTTGCTGAACAGGCAGAGAAGAGAAGAATAACTCAGCATTCCTTTCCCTCCTTGTCCTTTGCTTGTATAGGTTTCCAAGCTTCCGTTTCTATTTGTTGCTGCATTGTTGTTCATTAATACATTCTCTTCACATGTTTTGGGCTGCAGGACTCTGACTCTCCAAGGCATTCTACAGCTTCCAACAGTTCCAACTTGAGCAGCCCTCCCAGTCCCATTTCTCCTCACAAGACCAAGAGCCTCTCCCTGGAGAGCTCGGACCACGTGAGTTGGGACACATGAACTGCTTCAGCACTCAGATTTGACATCTCAGCAGCTTTTGGTCCCCACGATTCTCCATTTGCTCTCATTCTCATCTACTCTCAGCTTCCCTACAAGAGCCAAACTCTGCGTGGAAGGGGGAGGAAGAGAACGTATTTGTCATTATTGGCATCAGTAGCGCAATTCTCTTTCCCTCCTAATAGTAGCCAGCAAATAAAAGAAAACTTTGGTGGAGGGCAGCACGGAGTTGTTATATGAGAAATATTGGTATATTTCTATTATTATCAATTTTATTTGATAGATTATGAAATTCCATTGTATGACATATTATGCAATATACCACACTCCAAACAACATATGGTAGTGTAGGCTGATATACACAATATGTAACAGAAAACCACATAGATTTTGCTTTGTTACACATAACCCATATTATATTTTTTCAGGAATAATACAGCAACACCCTCCGTGTTTGGTGATAGGGTGAAATTTGGCCTGCCAAGGAAGATACACATGCTTTCATGCAGGCACTCTGAATGTCAGTCTGATTGCTGCCAGTAAATCTCACTGATTTTGGGAAAAATGATGCATATTTTACTATAATAGAGTTTAAGTAAATACACAAAATTAAGAGTTAGTACATATGTATATAATAAAAGAAAAAGCAGCATTGTGATGCAGCAGAAAATGGATTCCTATTTAAGAGATCCTTTAATTTAAAATTTGTGGTGTTCCTTTTTTCATCCTAAATAATCTATGGATTGAAGGTGTGATCAGAATTTAGAACATGGCACTGGATAAAAAGCATACAGCCTAGATGAAGACTCCATCCTCACAATTTTTGCTCTGTAACATTTTCTCCTTATCAGTAGAAAAACCCAAAATCATCATTTTAAATTATCTCTGCCTATTTTCTACCTGTTCCTCACTTCTACAAGCAAAACCTATAATTTACTAGTCGAAGGATGAAGTAAACTGAAGGTATCCAGACAATTATAGAATCACCTCAGCTGAAGTTAAGTGCAAATCACAATGAGCTTTTGGAAGATTAGGGCTTGGCTTTCAAACCCATTTTGCCTTTTAATCACCACAAGCTCTTACGTAACCTTTCTCAGTTGACTAACTGCATTCACAAAATACAAGGATCATTCAATCTGAAATAGAAGTTTGTAATTTGTTCTTAAACATTGAAAGTAAACATGTGGCTTGTAGAGTTGTACTTTGCTAAATTACTCAAGATTTCTGTTCTGAAGATTTTCATTGCAATCATCTCATCCATCCTGGTCCAGCATGCCATTGCCATTGATGTAGAATTCTGGTGGTTGAATCTAAGAGAAAAAGCCTAGTCAGAGCCCAGCATTTCTCTCTGAATAGTGGAGATCCATCACTACCTAGAGGTGCACTGGCAAAGACAATGGAGGGTAAAGGCAAAACCATTTTGCTTCCCTCTCTCTTATTGAATAAAATGAGTATGGTTTGCATTTTCACACTAGATGAATGTGATTTTTCTTCTAGAATCATTGATTCTTTAGGATAGAACTAAGTTCAAGTGGATTAAGCATTCAGGTGTTTTTTTTTAAAAAAAGAAAAAGTAATAGTTCCTTTGACTTTTGTGACTTATAAATATTGTCAGTCGACAAAATATTGTCAGTTAGTCAATCAGTGGCAAAATGATACAACTGTAAGTTTTGTAGGTCCTCTCTGCAGATCATCAGCTACGATCATACAGAGTCTGATTAAGTACCAGAAGATACAGATCATTGTCTTTAACCATCTTGGTATGTTCAGTCTGCTCATTCTGAGTCATTGTTTGCATTTAGCTCTTTTATACTGGGAGGAAAAGTTGGGGTGGGAGGCAGACTTAAAGCTTTGCTATTAAGCATGGTATCCTAAATCTGTCTGTTGAACTGAGCTTCTTAAGAATCTCAGAATTATTGTGTTTTGTCATGAATTAGAAACAAAAGGATTGAATTTCACAGCTATCATTTAAACAAGCTAAATTAATTTCTTGCAAGCCTTTTCCAAGAGACAAGAACAGCAGTTAAAGTCTATTAGCTCTCTTGTCTCCTTTGATGGTCACTACCCCAAGGTCCCATTTCAGCCTCTTCAGTCCTTCCCACAATGATGTTCTTGACATTGTCACTGCTCTATACCATGGTAAAAAAGTTAGCTCCACCCCATTAAATGCACTGTTGTTTTTAATGCTTTTAGTCCTAGCTTTAAACTTTACATGTGGCGTGTAGAATTACTGACTTCAGAAATGATCTTGTAAGCCCTCATCAAGTCCAATGACAATCTCTCTTTGTTTCACTTGACACACAGTTGTCACCCATTCATCCAAGAGATAAGAGGAAGGAATCTGCAAATTAAAAAGTTTTACATGGTATCAAGTTATTTCATAAATCCACACAGCTATCCTTTGTTAGGATGCTGTGAACTTGCAACACCATTAAGGCATCGGGTATTCATTTCCAACTGTACCCAAACAAACGCTCTTAAATTTCTGAGTTAGCTAGTGAAATTGAGATTTGCTGCTGTGCATTGCTCAGTTTTCATTTCTACGTGCTTTTATTTCTCCAGGCACTTTCATATGCTCTGACTGAATCCTGATTAATTTGATTAGGATCTCTTTTGTGTACAGCTTGAAGCTGTGCTGGCCCTAAATGAGAAGTTTGCTTTGAATTGATTCAGGCACTTCATTCAATGCTGTGTAATATTATGAGGTTCAATAAATTGGATTATAAGTATAAATGAATCTCAGATGGTTCACCTTTGAGACTTTGTGTATATTTAAAATCAAAACAATCTAAACATATCATTCATGTTTGTTTTCAGAATATATTCCTATTGTGTAATTAATGTTATTTTCCTGAACCAACCTTTCATTAGTGGCATTGTCTGATAGGTTTTTTTGTATTTCTATTTTTTTTTCTTTTTTAGAACAGCAGGATTTTGGGAGGGAAATTGATTATAACATTTATGTTAAACTCAGGTATTTGGAAATAATAGGCTAATGTTTTAATAAGATACACATTTATGCAATAATGTACTTTTGAGGATAAGATTCACTGGAGTATATCCTAGTCATAAACAAACCTTTTGTTCCAGTCTAAAACTTGGAAAAAATTGAGTTAAGAGTGGTGGATGTTAAAAATTGTTTTAGCTACCAGATTTCAGGGATAACATGCACATATACTGTATAGCAGCAGCAGCAGTAGCAACAGAGCTTATTCCTTTTTCTTTTCCTTGTCTATTATTTAATGAGAAAGAAATTGGTCATAAAGAGTTACCTTTTTATAACCTGGGTCCTTTATCTAGATGCACCATTTGGAGACCCAGGACATGCATGTGCCTTGAGAGGAAGGTTACTGAAAGGCTCCTGGCAAAAACTAATCCAGAGCAATAGGACTGATCAAGGTACTAACCTGTCACTTTCAAAGTGTCATCATTTGGATTTTCCTGGGAAACAGATCATTTGCAATTCTTCATCTAAAGGGGCCTTTTAAATTTCACAAAATGTTTATAATCTTTTCCTTTCTCATTCTACATAAAAATCTAGTCACACTGATGAGGAAGCAATTCACAACCAAAAAAATGTTCTTGATATTTAACAGAATTGTACCTGCCTTTTTATGTACGATTTCATATCATTTATTTTTAAAAAAAAGATATTAGGGATTTTTTCATTGTAATATTGTTGTACAGTTTTGCATGGCCTAGATGTAATCACTTTTTTTTGTTTTGGTTTAGAGTAAAAAAAGCTGATGTGTGTGTGTGTGTGTGTGTGTGTGTGTGTGTGTGGGGAAAGATTCTGCTTTGTCTCTTCTCACTCATATTTTTGATTCATGCCCTCAGTGTCATAGAGGACATTCTAAGAGATTCTCTGCTCCAGAACAATGTTGTAGATTCTATTGCACAGAAATATTTAAGGTGGATCAGTCAAAGGTGTAGTAAGTGGCAGATCACCATATTTTACGTTGGTAACACTTAATATTAACCTACTTTGATGTACTGCAATAAAACAGGGAAATACTAGAAATTCAGGTTGTCTGTCTTCTTTTTCCATCAGGTTAATATTTTATGATAAGTGCAGAATGAATAAATAAATTCAACTATTGAGATCTTAATTTCTTATATTAGAAGTGCTGGGCAATGAAGCTCAAGGGACTGGCTGCTCCCTTCCAAATCGTCTACTTAATTTAAATCACAGACCAATCATACTTACCCATTCTGGTCTTGTTTCCTCAATGCTGCTGAGGAGGAAAATATTTAAGCTCATATTTTTTGCCTGCTTTGAGTATTCTCTGGCATGTGGCTTGAATGAATCAAAGCAATGAATCCAGATGCATGTTGAATGTATTATTTTGTGGAGTTTTATGAATGGCTTTTTGAAGGACAGCCTGAACTTTAAAAGTGTAAGGTAAAATATTAATTGCTCTTATTTGATATAATAGTAAAATGGAAAATAGAGAGGAATTTATTGTGTGACCTTGTTGATTCAGCTTTTTAGGTAGGAAAAATAGAGCAGAACTGAAAGTGCATTTTTTTTACCAAAACCTTACCATCCCCTCTCTCTCCCATCATTATCCACAGTGCTATTTACAACAGCTTATTTTCTAGGAAAAATTAATATTTTAAAAATTAATAAAATTAAATTTAGCACTGATACAGTGCTAAATATCATAATAGCAATGCACATTATTCTTGCATACAAACACTCCTGCCATTTCTAAAAGCCCATTACAGAAAAGCCCACGTCTTCTTCTGTGGCAACTACATTGTCTTTGATTGCTTCTGTGTCCTAGTGAAACTTAAGAGCCAAAACATTCTCTCCCTCACCCCAAGTGAAGATTTAATGGCATGTAGAACTTTAGTCATGAGATGTTCAGAGTATTTAGTGACAGCATTATTACACTGTATTTCTGATTTGCTTTGACATAGTCCTGTGTTTGACTAAATCTCTTGTTGGGAAATCATTTCACAAATGATGCATGAAGCACCTCATCTCACATTTTGACATGCTTTCACTCTTATATTTAGTAGCAACTCAGTTTGGCTGCCATTGACCCCAGTTCTGTTTTTGAAATTGCTGTGTGACAACTCATGGTCAACCATGTTTTCAATTAACCAGAAAAAAATGACTAGCTGAACACAGAGCTTTGTTGTGTAATAAGCAGGAAGAAAGTGGCTTTCTTGTCTTGGCATTAAATTGTTCAAATAAATCAGGGTACAATTATGTTACTCAAAAAGCAAATTCCAATTGGCATTTAAATCTTTTTGGTTTAAAAAGCCCCTTGTCAGCTTTTTATACTCTTAGTAACGCTTATACTCCATCTTTTCACACATTTCATCCCCCTCATTAGTTTTCTAATAATTGTAGCAATGTAGAATACAGAACTTTAAAATGTTTCTTCTAGTAATTATTTCATGTTGAACAAAATGAACACTAGTAGTATATCTGAATAATATACCACACAAAATAAATATTTTGTAATTTACAAAAATCTATTCCATTTTTCTGTCCCTCTTAGGACTTGAACTCCATGCTATTCCTTCAATTCCATACATTGTGCACTATGTGAATAAAAAGTCCCAAAGAAATAAGATCAATTTATCTAAATACATAGAAGCAGCTACAGTCTATTTTATGCAGCAAGAGAGGGGCTGAGGACCAATTAAATAATAAAATGACAAGTAGGCACCCTTCCCAAATCCTCACTAATTTGACAGTAAAGTGTCATATTGAAAGGCAAGTAGTGCCTTTCTTTCAATGCTTATACTATAGATAGGTAGAATATGAATAATTTATGCATAACAGATTCTTCAACAGCAATTTGTAATTAAGTGACTGATATATACCCCGGGTGCATAGGGAACTGTCCACAAAACCTGCTTACTATATAGTTCAACTTGCTTCACAGTTGCATCAGTCCCTCAGGAGATAAGCCAAAATTGTAAATTGAAATAAATAATAGCAGACGAAGCTCTATTATATTGTTGGAAAGAGTTTTTAACGTTTTCAAATGAGATGCAGAAAAGGTAAGACTTTTTCTCCATCACCAATTCTAAATTCTAGTAATAAAATTGATTCAAGAAAAAGAGAGAGGTGGGATGTATTCTTTTTATTACTTCCTTCCTGCAGGGTTTATGTTTCCTGAAATAGCTTAGTGATATAAAATCAATTTATTGTAAACATATCCAGCAATAGAATTAATCATTTTAAGAGGGAAAATATTAAAGTTATTGGATCAGAATTCAGTTTTAAAATATTGTAATTATACTTGCTGGTTTCAAAGCAAGTGCTAACTTTGATTATTCCAGGCCACAGGTTAATTCACACTGTAATTGATTGATTAGGTGCTGTCAAGTCATTTTTTACTTCTAGCAAACATATAGATACATAGATTTTATTCAGGATGATCTATCCCTAACCAGTTCTTTCAAGTCTCCCAACAGTATACTTGTGACCACTATAACCAAATCCATCCACCTTGTGGCTGGTCGTGTTCTTCCTCTCCTTACTTTCATCTTTCTCAGCATTACTCTCTTTTCCAGAGAGCTGGGTCTTTGCATAATGTGTCCAAATTAGAATAATTTGAGCCTGGTCCTTTGTGCCTCAAGTTATGACTTCAGGTGTTTGTTCAGTGATCCATCGGTTTGTTTTTTTGGCCATCCATGTTACCCTCAGGAGTCTTCTCCAACAGCAAAGCTCAAAGGTGTCAATACTCTTCCTATCTTGCTTCTTTAAAGTCCAACTTTTCAACTTAAAAGTTCAATTTTTTTCTTTCAATTCTTACTGTATGTTCAGCCAAAACATTATTGGCATAAATGCCAACATGTTTTTGACAAACAGTATAGAGAAGCAGCTAGTTTTCTAAATGTTTTTAACTTCAACTACTATCAGCTCCAGCTGCAGCAGGAACAGCAGCAAAAGACAGTAAGGAAGCATATCCCAAAACATATGTAGAGTGTCAGGTTGCTCTACTTCAGATCATAGCAATAGACTTTAAATTTGCTTTTAGTAAAATAAAGAGTCCAAATGAAGCCTGTTCATGCATTCACATCAACATATTTTCAGAATACATAAAGGGAAAGCAGGATCACAAAATCTTTGGCAGCAATTTGTTAAGTGAGAATTGCACACCTCTAACAGGCTTTCCAAGTTATTAAAACTCCTCTCTTGGAAACTAGGTTAGACTTTAGGGTTAAATTAACCATATTTAGCTTGTTTTTTAACCAGGTTTTTTTTATTGCAAAGATAGAAAAGTGGGTTATAAACTGAAAAAATCAAGTTCAAATAAAAACATGAAAATATCTGTTCAAGGTTGTCTTGCTCAATGGGTAGTGGCTGCAGTTTATTTGGGTTAAATTATTCAACTACCATGTTCCTTCCACTGTTTAAAGACTGAAACAAGTACAAGAATTTTCCTGTTAGAGTTAATTAACTCCACCAACAGTTTTCTGCACAAGCATCTCTTTATTGCAAATCAGTTCAAAGTTGAACAATTACAACTGTTGTACAAAATTATTTATATATATATGTGTCAGATTGCAGGTTTGTGCATTGAGCTATTTAAATGTATATCATACTTTTCAATGCAATCTTGAAACATAATTGATACTGAATATGTATCTCCCAACTTCATCAAAAGTCGCACTACCAAATATGAAGACATGAAGATGGAGAAATTACAGTTTTTCTGCTGGGCTCCTCTGAATGCCACAGTTAGAGCTTTGGTTCTCTAAATCTCCATTTAATGAGTAAGTCAATTTACAATAGAATTTCATTAACTACCTTTCTTCTACTTATAGTTAATCAAAGATAAGCAACCAAATTTCAAGGTACGATGTTCTAAATACACCAATTAACTGAATGTATCAGATTCTTTAAAATATTCAGTTTTGTTGAGCATCAGAGACTCCAGCTTACATATATATACATTTCACACTGCTCTATAAGGAAATCCCAGCCATTAGACTCCCACCAAATCTCATACAAAAATAAGGTTTTATTGTTAAATTATGTGGGCATTCTATTCTTCTCAGTTTGAAACTGCAGAAGAAAGCCTTTATCTTAGAAGAAAACAAAGAAAATCTTGATGGGGAGAATAAGTACAGATAGATATCTATGCCAACTCATTTTGATTTTTGTCCCACCTCACTATTCTTTTTTTTTTAAAAGTCAACTCAGCTATCAAGGTTAAAATATGAAAAACATTGCCAAGATCTAGGACAGTATAAAATGCAGCTGTTCATTTTTCCCTCCACATCTTCTAAACTAGCAAACCATTTCTTATAAAACAGGAGATACACTTAAAATCTGGTGAGAATGGAGGAACAATACCCAACAAAATAACAATGTCATCATAATTATTCTGTTTCCAGGAGATCATCTACATTGCTAAAGCAATTCTGTAGGTACGATAGGGAAGAAATAGTACTGTGGTGTGCCAGAGCTTAATGATTGGCCAAACTCATAAGAAAAAGTTGAATAGTTCTTTTGTGTCACTACTCTTTTTTGGTCTTTTCACTCCAGTATTTATTGTAAGCTGCTTGAAACATATTTTTGCATGCAATTTTGGCCTTCAGTTTGGAGCATATGAGAAAAGAGCCACCCATTTTCCGATGAAGAGAATAGGTCTCTTCTGGTGGAGGGATCAACCTGTGCTTCAGCATGATTGGGATTAATCCATGTATCTTCTCAGTGGTAGTTTGACAGCCAAAATCAAAAGGTTCACTGGATGCAAAAGCTTCTCCAAGAATAAGGACAGCATCCAAATGAGCATCTTCCATAGCCTGATTAAAAGCAAAGTAGAAAGTGATTGTGATCAGCTGCTTCAAGTAGGTCTACTAAGAAGAAAATGAAAGAATCATCATCAATGTAAACCAGACAAAAAGGTCTGACAAATACAGCAATAGTCAAAATCTAGTTCTGGAATAATAACCCACAAGCAACTATCCTTGGTTTAATATACAAAAAAGGCGCTGCCTTCTTAGCCATTTGTGGCTGGCAATATAGACTTAGATTCAGACATTTCATTGGCCAAGCATGATTAGACACACAAGGAATTTGAGTCCAGTATACTTGCAAGACAACAGTAAACAGAATAGTAACAGCAATAAATGAGGTTCAAGTATGCAGCAGTATGTAAACACAGACAGTTCTGGATAAATTCAGAATTCTTTGCACTTTGTGACCAATCACATAGCGTGAGTCAAGTGTTTAGCTGAATGATGGCATGGAAGAAAAACTGTCCCTGTGTCTGGTTATTTTGGTATGCAATCCCCTATAGCACTGTCCAGAAGGAAGAGGTTCATTCAAACAAGTTGAACAGGACGAGAGAGGTCTGCAAATATCTTCTCTACCCTTTTTTTACCCTTTTGATATATATATATAGTACAAAATAATAAATATTTCACTGCATGTCTTAAATCAGAGCAGATATACAACATGCTTATACCCCAGTCTGGGTAGATAGGATTTGAATAATCCTACATATTTTTATTCAAATTCAACATCTATTATTTATTTGATCAATATATTGCCAGAATATAATTTAAAGCAAACATAATTTAAATAGGGACTATGAAGTTTTAACTACAGATTTCTCAATACGATGCCACTACACCAATCTCATTATGGGCAGCAGGAAGGAGAAAGTTCCTAGTTTATAAACAGTCCCTCATCCATTTATTTATAAAGGCATTCAGCTGAAATCTTTTTCCTATTCTATAAAATGGGAGATTGCTGCCTGTTGCTAAATTTTGAGTTTTCAGTACTGTAGAAAGTTAACTCCTGCTTCTCTAAGTGCTTTAATGGTTTAAGACAGGTTAAGCTTTTCTATGTTATATTGTCTCCTATAAAAAGGCTCAAGCCAAATCTGAAAAAATGTCATTTGGCCAGAAAGACCCTTTCAAGATTATCATACCATTACTTTCTATTTGTATGCAAGTAGATGAACCAGTACTGAAACCAAAGTCATACCCAATTCTCCCCACAATCCTCAGAAGGTACAATTATTTCCTGAATACCTTATTGTGTTCAATTATGACAATTCCAATCATAACTCATACTTTTCTCTGCAAAACTAGAAAACAACTCTATGTTCCAATAGAAACATTCCAATTTCTTCAACAAAGCTCCAGCTAAAAATATTGGCCAGGAAATTGAATGGGACTCACCATTGCAGGTTTAATCCTCTCTCTGTACTGTTACTTCACAAGACATACAAAACACCCCCCATGCTTTCTCTGGTCAGCAAGAGAACTCTCCAAGGTCTATATTTTAAGGGACTTTCAATAAAGAATAACTGTCAACCTATTATGGATTCAGTCTATGTAGATTGCAAATCAGTATCTTATTTGTCCTGTCATAAATCCTCAGCTAAAATATAGTTTTTGAATTATCAAGGCTTAATGTGATAAACTAGACTAGAGATGAGAAAAAGAAGGTGAATATAGTTCAGCAGTTATCGTATTTTTAGGTTTTGGAAATATGCATTTGTTTTTTGTTGCCTTAGAATTTTGCTTACTTTCAAACCAAGAAACCAGGAATCCCAGCTTTAACCAACCAAGGCTTCCTGATTAGCTATTTGTATGAAAGGAGGAGAAAAGCAGATGCAAATGGGCTATACTCATCCCAGTAGGCAACTCAATCACACATTAAAACAAAAAAAAAATCACAATCTAGTTTATCAGATTGCAATACAACAATTGAATAGTCCATCCAGATATTCCTTTTGTGAGGATAGGCATTTATTACATTCTCTTCAGCTGAGATTGAGAAAATCAAACTCATCTCATAGCAGCAATGAAGTAGGGACTGTTTGGTTCTGCAACATACCTTGTTTTCATAGCCAGTTAAAAATTTCATTTCTATTGATTTCTTTAGCACTCTCTCTCTGTCCATGTCAGCAGCTGCTTTGATTAACTGTAAGAAATCAAAAACAAGACAAGGAATAAGAAGCAATCTAATTAGGCATTTTTTGCAGTCAAGAAAAGCCTTTACTTCACAAGGAGACAAGTTACCCTTGTAATAAATCTTAGCAATTCCTAAATGGCGTCAACTTTGAAATAGCAAGAGTTTCTGCTGTCTCCCAAAACATGTAAGGCAGAAATATGAATCCAGATTTGAGGAGATATATCTGAATATTTCTCTTGAGGAATCAGTACCTAGAAACGGCCAAAGACTGGAGAAATAATGTGATTTTTACTACAGAAATCCACAGTAGCACGTGGACACTGTAGAAAAAATATCAAACAATTGTTCATATTTATTTAATAATCAGGGTAGCCCATTTTCCATCTATGGTAATTTGGTTATAATACATATAGAATATTACAAGCAAATTATCATATAGAATGGATGAGCTGTCCTGACGTTTAGCTAAATATGAACATTTGGTATTACCAACATGATCTTTCTGAAATGTGGATAGGGAAAAAAAGAAGACATTCTTCCTCAGAAGAAAAGCCCGAACTTATTGATTAAATATTTTTGGTTCTCTTTTAGGTGGCAAAGGCAAGAATAGTAATGTTACGTTGCCTGGGATATGGAGTAAAATATTCTCTGAGCATAAAGATATACACATAGACCTTGCGTTATAACCATTTGTTCAATAACTGTTCAAAGTTACAATAAATCTGAGCAAATGGTACTTAAGATTGGCCTTCAGAATTCTGTATGTCATAACATCCCTGCTCTCATGTGATTGTAATCCAGATGCATGGCTCATGACTACAAACAGTGAGCCGTGGTCACAGCTTCCTACAAACAAAGTCAATGGGGAGACCAGCAGTAAGTTTGAAATCACTCATGTGAGGCCTTTGTTTTATGACCTGTGTGGTCCTTGCTTAACAATGACATCCATGACTGCTGGAACTGCCATCACTAAGCCATGCAGCCACAAGACACTGTACTTTACAACCATGTTGCTTGGCAACAACACCAGTCCCATTTCCTGAGGATTACCTAGAAATTGAATAAAATGTTAAAAAATCATAAAAAGTGTGCAGCAAAATGCTCTATTAGTTTGATTTTTGGCTCAGCAATATACAGAAACATCCACTTGTCACAAAACCCAGAACAGGCACTGAGCAATGTGAGAGCCTTTACCTCTATGTAGGTATCTGTGAATTTCTCATCAAAGCCACGTGTTGCTCCAAAATCCAGAAGTGCCACCTGAAAAAAGAAATGTGCAAAAATTTCTGAATAGAAGCAGAACTATTCTACAGGATTCACCTCTAAATGGAAGGCTAGAAGAACGCTCATTCTAGTTTCTCAAAAGCTATATAAAAGCTGAGAAACTAGAATGAGTTTATCTGGTATTATTGGAATACTGAAAATCTAAAAATAATACTATTATACTGCATTACAAAAAAGCACATCAGATAATAAGTGTATTACTGGATAAATTCAGCAATAAAACATTTTAATAGCAGCTGAAGAAACACATAATACAATTATAATTTGTATATTAATTATAATAGTAATACTATTTCACCTGGTTGATGAAATACAAAAAACAGTGTTTTAACACTGGGTAGAGACCAGGCTCTGTCAATAACTTTTGAACAGCGGAAAGATACAGTTTTGCAACTTCAGACAAAGATGTTCCCTGATATTATCAAAACGCTAAGCTGCTGGAGAAGACATTTCTAAAGGGCTCCTCCCCAAAGGTACTTGATAGCTTTTTTCACAATGTCCTAGCTTTAAAATCTAGATGGCAAATAGTAAAAACCAACACACAGTTTCACTTCTTTCTAAACATGAGTTACAACATGGAGTTTCTTAAACAAAGAACAGAAGAGACTTTATCATAATTTGTCTCCTCAGTGACATGAGGGAATCATAACTTGCTTGTTATTTAAGTTATTCTATACCCATTATTAATAGGCTTTTTCCAGATTTCATGTTCTCCCTTCTGCAATTATGGATGGCAGATATAAAGAAATCCTTGTAGCACTTAGTTGGGCTTAATGCAGATGATAATAAAGAAAATTCTTGTGCCTCTGGTGAGCTTGAAACCCTAGAATATGTTTTTCAAAAATCTAAGTTCTGTGCAGAACTGTATTCCCAACTAATTCATCCACAGCTGGAAACACTGCCAGCCACCCCATTCAATGGTTTCGAGAAATTTTGTTGAGTGATAGATGTCCTGAAACCTTACTTTTAAATACCAAACTTTATACCTTAGCCGTAAGACTATTACTTATTACTTATTTAGATTTAGTAATTGAATTCTACCATATATTAAACTGTTATAATACTATTATATCTTTGGACTAAACAAGAGTTGTATAAGTCTTGACCTGTAATAAAAATGTTTTTTTCTGTTCACCTTAAGATAGTAAAAGGAAGTCAAAGAATATCACAGAAAACCACTGTTCAATGTCTGTACTCCAGAATTTTCAGTCTCTGAAGTTTTACCCAGATCCTAATATATTTTGGCATAAAATTAACATGTCCCTATCTAGATGGATGATGGAGGATATGAAGCTTATTCTGAAATGCAGACCCTGTGGATGACAATAGAGACAATCTGGTCTGATCAAATGCTCTGTAAGAATAAAAAATGACTGGAATGATGACAGAATTATCTGCAATACTAATGGAGCCTGCCTTCCCCCAAAAAACTCCAAACTGATACAAACTTTAGAAACAGGTGTCCACTTGTCCTACTGTACTTCTTGAACCACTGCAAAGGGGCAAAAAGGAAACAATCCTATAGTGTGCATTTCAACATTCAGAAGTGTTTACCTTGTGCAACTCTGGGTCGTAGAAAAAGTTAGACCAGTTTGGATCAGTCTGCATGTACCTGAACTCAAACAGCTCCCGCAAACACAAAACCAGTATGTTATGGCAGATCTGCAAATATAACCACCAACAGAAGAAAGAGGATATTAAGTATGTAAAAACTAAAGTAATATGTACTAAGAGGAAACAAATAATTGAAGATCAGATTCAAGATTCAAATGTGCCCTGATTCCAATATGATTCAAGATTCCACTTTTTGTAATGGAGAAGTATCTAAATGCCTCTAGCAGCTTCTTTAGCAGTAACAGTAAGCTCAAAGGACATTAACCATGCAAAATTACAACTCAATAACTACAATATTAAATATGTGATATATTCCCTCTGAGCCTCTTTTAAGGCAGAGCTGGCAAAACTGAGGAAAGAACAGCACAGGTTTTTTTTTACAACTGTCACATAGCTATAGAGAACATACATCCCTCTACAACTTTAAAATTAAAATGTTCAAAAGTTTTTTTCAGAAAGAAAAAGTTTAAAGAATCCATTGCCATCTGACCACTTGTTTTGCTAGATTTTCATTTTTTTTAAAAAAGGGGGAAATATTCTATATTCTATGATACAAGAAAATAGTCCAAATTATACACAGTTGTTCAACAAGCACATCATCTCAGACGCACTCACATCATGATGAAAACATACCGTGCTTTAAAAAGACATAAGTATTAGAAAGGAAACATGAACATAAAAGTATTTTGTTTTACTGTGTGCATGTGTGTGTGAGAAAGAGAGAGAGAAAGAATAGAAAGGGCATGAAAAAGGGGCTAAACGAACTAATAGAAGACCAAAAGAGCTGCAAATGGACAAAAGAACAAAGACTACCAGACTATACTAAGCATAAATAGACTGAAGATTTAGAAAAGATTGTAAGATTTAGAAAAAGCAAAGCATTTAGTTCTGAGGCCCTTAGAATAGAAGCCGAAGCACATTTTTTTCACTTTTGCTGAACTATCTTCTATCAAATTAGCCAGTGTGTTTTGTTACTACAATGGTGTGCAACTATGTCGATATGACACAATTCTAGTAGCACTACATGGTTACATTTATTCAGACATTAGTGGCAGCCTGCACTGATGATAATTCCTGATCACTAATATTGGTGTGAATATGTATCTATAGTAATCAAAAAAGGTTACACTGTCATTCAGGGCAGCTGGAACTAAAATGTATGATTAAAATTATGGTCAAAAGACATACCTTCATCAGGAGATTACTAGTCTAGAATACACAGTTCACTAGGGTGACAATGGTTAAATGTTTTATAGCTTCATACAAAGTATG
Organism: Acrochordus granulatus; assembly: GCA_032468055.1. Classification (NCBI taxonomy): domain Eukaryota; kingdom Metazoa; phylum Chordata; class Lepidosauria; order Squamata; family Acrochordidae; genus Acrochordus; species Acrochordus granulatus. The sequence goes on along the minus strand of JANHZU010002095.1, from coordinate 98,776 downwards.
TTAAAACCCCAGGACAACCCTGTTTGCCAATGCAGGAATAGCTAGAAGTGTCAGTCCTAATGTTAACTCTCTAATCCTTACCATATTCAGTTCCAACTCCCCTTTTGTCCATGCTTCAACTCTCCTCTGTCTCTTGTTTACTGACAGTACTTTTCCATCAGCCTTGGACAGCTAGAAGTGCCCCTAACTTGGAAACCTATATTTGGGTGCTTATGTAATAAGAAGATGAAGCATTTCTCATTACTTGGCCAAGGAAACAGAAGGTGAACTTTTCTGACAAGCTTTTCATCCTACTCACAAGGTCATAAGCTGGCTGGCAAGAACAGAGATGAAAAACAAAAAACATTTGTTCTGCAGCAGAGAATTTAGAAAATTATTTGTATAATTGCCCTGTATTCAGAATTATCTTTGAGATTTTAAGCATTTCCAATAGCTGGGGAAGAAATCCCTTGAAAACTTCAAAAATATGAACGTTCTTTCCTGATTAATGAATAAAATCCAATTAATGAATGAAGATAATAGCCTTCAGTTTGCAGATAATGAAGTTCAGTGTGTTTCACTCTGAAATGCAGAGCATGCAAAATCTTGAAGTACCCTAGGAAACCTTTTCACTGGAGACAGATTGAAAGAGTAAAATCAACAATTACGGTACAAGAAAGACTTCCATATCTTTTTACTTGAGAACTGTTAGAAGCAAAGAACTGATCTGGCTGTGTAATAACATTCCCAATGAAACAAAAGTTCTCAATCATATATTTGGTTTATAGCCCTCACCAGAGCTCTAATCTATAGATTTCCCAAGGGTCTCTTACAAAATATCTGAGAAAGAAGTCAGACTGTGGCCATTTACAGGTCTTCTTTTATCAGCACCAAAATGAAAGAATACCTCATTTCGAATGTCCTCGCTTAGATCTTCAGCCTGATCCAGTGGAAACCCTGTCACAAGTTCTGTTGTAAGAACACGCTGACCACACAGCTCATCCACCACAGCAGGGACATAAAAGAAGGGATCGTCCTTCAGCAGCTCTCTGAAATGGCAGCAAATTGATGAAAATGTCTAAGGGATCTTAACACTTCTGAAAAATCTGACCACCAAATATTAAATTGTTTTGCCCAAGACAGACACTCTGTTTTTCAGCCTCTTCTTTTAGCTTCAGATACTTCAAGCCCCCATTAATTTATATTTAGGATAAAACTACATACACCATTTGCAGCATAAATGTTATCTTACTGTACATCCCCAATAGTACTTCCTAAAAGAAGAACGGGAACAAAGAGGGGCAGAGGATCTCACCGGAACTTCTTGGCACAGGCAGCTTCTCTCTTGTAATCACATTCCAGGGCCAGTTCTCTCCTTAGAACTTCAATCAGGTGTTCGGGGAAAAGACCTAGATGCAATAGAAAAGGAGAAAAAAAATAAGTTAGGGCTGATTATCTTGGCCTATATTATGCTTACTGTGAGATTAAAGCCACTCTTCACATGGAGTACATAGGACAAGTATGGGAAGCCTTTAGTTATCTTCTCCATAATTAGAGGAAATAATGCATACAATGACCTGAAGATTATTTTACCCCACCCCTTCATTATCAAAATTAACACAGAGTACAAAATAAAGGTATAGACTGTACAGAATTGTGTTCAGCATTCACAGTCAAGCAGAAAAAATCTACAGACTGCCAACAAGACAAAAGAATATTATATTTACAAAACAAACTTATCTTTCTCTCATCCTCTCTCTGTACAGTCCTGGCCAAAAGTTTTGAGAATGACACAAATATAAATTTTCACAAAGTCTTCTGCTCCAGTGTTTTAAGATCATCTTATCAGATGTTACTATGGTATAATTACAAGCATTTCATAAGTGTCAAAGGTTTTTATTGACAATTACATTAAGCGTATGCAAAGAGTCAATATTTGCATAATAAACCCTTCTTTTTCAAGACCTCTGCAATTTGTCCTGGCATGCTGTCAATCAATTTCTGGGCCACATCCTGACTGATGGCAGCCCATTCTTGCATAATCAATGCTTGGAGTTTGTCAGAATTTGAGGGCTTTGTTTTGTTCACCCGCCTCTTGAGGATTGAACACAAGTTCTCAATGGGATTAAGGTCTCGAGAATTTCCTGGCCATGGACCCAAAATCTCAATGTTTTGTTCCCCAAGCCACTTAGTTATCACTTTTGCCTTATGGCAAGGTGCTCCGTCATGCTGGAAAAGGCACTGTTCATCATCAAACTGTTCTTGGATGGTTGGGAGAATTTCCTCTTGGAGGATGTTTTTGTACCATTCTTTATTGATGGCTGTGTTCTTCAGCAAAATTGTGAGCGAGCCCACTCCCTTGGCTGAGAAGCAACCCCACACATGAATGGTCTCAGAATGCTTTACTGTTGGCATGACACAGACTGATGATAGTGCTCACCCTTTTCTTCTGCGGATAAAGTTTGTTCTGGATGACCCAAACAATTGGAAAGGGGATTCATCAGAGAAAATGACTTTACCCCAATACTCAGCAGTCCAATCCTGGACCTTTTGCAGAATATCAGTCTTGTCCCTGATGTTTTTCCTGGAGAGAAGTGGCTTCATTGTTAACCATCCTGACACCAGGCCATCTTCTAAAAGTCTTTGCCTGTGCATGCAGATGCACTCACACCTTCCTGTGGCCATTCCTGAGCAAGCTTTGCCACTGAATCAACTTTAGGAGATAGTCCTGGCGCTTGCTGGACTTTCTTGGGCGCCCTGAAGCTTTCTTCACAACAAGTGAACCTCTCTCCTTGAAGTTCTTGATGTTCCAATAGGTGGTTGATGTAGGTGCAATCGTAGTAGCAGTAATATCCTTGCCTGTGAATCCCTTTTGTGCAAAGCAATGATGATTGTATGTGTTTTCTTGCAGGTAACAATGGTTAACAGAGGAAGAACAATGATTTCAAGCACTACCCTCCTTTTAAAGCTTCTAGTCTGTTATTCTAACTCAATCAGCATGACAGAGTGGTCTCCAGCCTTGTCCTGGTCAACACTGACACCTGGTTAACGAGAAATCACTGACATGATGTCAGCTGCTCCTTTTGTGGCAGGGCTGAAATGCAGTGAAAATGTTTTTTGGGGATTAAGTTCATTTTCATGGCAAAGATGGACTTTGCAATTAATTGTAATTGATCTGATCACTCTTCATAACATCTGGTGTATATGCAAATTGCCATCATCCATACTGAAACAGCAGTCTTTGTGAAAACTACTATTTGTGTCATTCTCAAAACTTTTGGCCACAACTTTATACTTAAAAACTAAGCATGAATGCTGAGTTTTTCTACAAACATGATCATTTTTCAGATATATAAAACATAAAGGGATTGGCTTGCACCATTCACTCTAGCAGATGACATTTCTTCAGACCCTGTCGACCAAGGAATTTTGGCTAGTGCAGTCTAGGGGAAGAGATTTCTCCACCATGGCCTCCGCCGTCTGGAACATCTTGCCTCCAGAGGTAAGATCTGCCTCTACCCTTCTGGCCTTCCAGAAGGGCCTTAAAGCCTGGTTCTGCCAATTGGCTTGGGACCCTAATGGGCCACACTATTCTGGAGGTGACTGGGTGAAAAATAAAAACTCATCCCTGTACTGTCCCTGCTTTTGGTTTTAATTTCTTATTTGTTGTTAATTTTAACATTTAAATTTATACTTTTATGCTACTGTAAGCCACAGAGTCACTTTGGATAGTGAGATGGACAGCATATAAATTTAGTAAATAATAATAATAAATAATAGTAAGCTACAGTACACTACAGTACACAGAGGCTAAAACCGTAACAGCATATGGCCTCTTAATTTTTATGTTAAATATATTTGTCTGCAAAATTTATATGGCCACCCATCTCACAATGATTCTCTAGGTACACAAAAAGGTTAAAGAACAATAAAATAATCATCCAATAAGTCATATAATCAAGATTCAAGGATCAAAGTAAAATATTCCCAATTTACCACAAAAAAGCAGCAATAAAACCAATCCCTAGCAGAGCTCATTAACATCCCCACCTAAACGCCTAAGGGAATAGCTAGATTTTAAGTGTCTTACAGAGGCTAACAGTGTGGCACCCATCCAAATCTCCTTACCCTGTTTTGTTGTAGGCAACAGTGAGAAGCACTTCACAAGAACACACAGGCTTTCCCAATTCCATAATACTCTTCTAGCAGCATTGCTCAGAAGAGGAAAACAAATAAAATTTCCCATCAACTCTTTCAACATAAACCTTTGAAGCCTAACATTTCTTCCTTCTCAAACTATTTTACCTTCTGGAAGAACATTGCTCATACTCAAGACAGTCATCAGATTGCTGACATCACTGTTAATGCTATGGGCCACTCCAGGATACTGCAAGAAAGAAAATGGGAGTGATGAGAAGAAAACTGATTGTGAATCTTAATACCCCCTAATTAGAACACAGGAATCTGGCATTCCAGATAGTGCAGAGCTACAACCCAGCAGACCCAGTAATATGTTCAATAGTAAAGAGAGATGTGGTTCCCAACATATAAAAGGCCATTCCTGCCAAACTAGTCTGTTTTCTTGTCCAATTAAAGCATCTAATTAGGCAACCACAACTACATTAAATATCATTCTTCACTTTAAGTATCAAGAAAGTACAGAAAAGAGATCAAAGGATCATAAGAGGCTGCTTGCTACCAACTCTGATTATTGGCCAATCTAGCTTTATAATATCTATACTCGCTACTAGCAGAGTTATAAAGGAAATCTTTCCCACTATATTTTGGAGAAATATAAGATCATAGGATCTTTCCTTGTAAATTATTTGTTCTGCCAGCATTTAATTAGCAAAGAGTCAGCATAAAATCCTTTATGAATGAAGTGGGCTCTATTATGGTCTGAATAATTTATTTTCCATCATGCAGTTTTGTAAAGGGAATGCTATATTTATGTTATGATTATGGTGGCAGATATTAAAGAATAGTTCCTCTTTCCATGCTTATTTAAATTGTCCTAAATTTAAATTGGAGGTGCAGAGACAAGAGGTTAAGACGCTGGGCTTGTCAGCCAGACAGTCGGCAGCTTGAGACCCAAGCACTGCTAAGTAGCAGGGTGAGCTACTAGATTAAAAAAATACTGAAAAACAAATGGTAATGTTGCCACTGATAGAAATGATGAACGTAAAGAGAGTCAACAATTCTGTCAACTATAATGCCAGAATTTCCATACAGAGAATGTTTCCCATGAATTATTCTCAGAATTAGATACCAAATGCAAGTTCAAATACTCAGTTTAATCAAAGGACATGGAAATTTAATACATATGAACCAATCATTTGCAGTTGTCATATCCCAAAAATAAATTGCAGGAATTGCTCTTCATTTAAGATCATTTCTTGGTTGTTCTCAAGCTGTGGAAGTATGAGTCTGACAGAAGACCAAGCTGCCCAATAAAGAAGTTTAATTTAATTTCCTCCAACTTCAACATAAAAAGAAAAGGTGAATTACTGTGCTCAACTGGCAACAAATAATTATTGAATATACAAAAGGAATGCCAACCCCAACCACTTATTCTTAAGATAAAATATAGAATATTTATTTAATGATGTAGCTAACCCTTTTCCTTAATTTTCAGGACGTCTTAAATGAATGAGTAAAAGGTGAAATAACTATCAAGTAGAACTGAAATTCTGATCATTAATAGTGCATGTTTGGGTTATTTGTTTCCAAACAATACAAAATGCTTTCCCAGAGTCTTCTTCTGGAATGTTTTTTCATCTTTGCCGTTTTATCTACTCCTGTGGAATTTTCTGATAGTCTCCCAAAAAGAACTAAATGGATTCAATCTTACCATTTTTCAAGGGGAATCACTGTCAACTAGATTCTGCCAGCTGATATGACTGAAAGCCTGCCTTATAAACAATAACCCTTAATAAAAGTTTAAATTTCTTTAGATATTAATCCCTTAAAGTAACTTATTTCATTGGAAGTATACAGATGCATGTGTTTTTGAATTCTGATTTCTAATATGAAATGTTATGGTCCTTCTCCCAATTAACAGAAACCTAATAGTGGCAGAACTCGGGAACATTGCTAACCTCCAACCAGCAGGCTCATCAAAAAACTAGAAACATTAGTCATAGCAGAAGTATTACTGTCAAATAAATACATTTATCACAAAATACAGTTGGAATGAACAAGATGATACTGAAGCCTACCAAACCTACCTGAATTTTCATGGCAACTTCTTTGCCGTTCTTCAAACGAGCTAAGTGAACCTGTCCAATAGAAGCTGCAGCAAAAGGTCGCTCCTCAAAAAACTCCAACTTATCACGCCAGTTAGGACCAAGATCATTGTTCAAAGTTTTCTAGCAGCAAAATAAAAAAAAACAATTACATTGTTTTTGCATATAAAAACAATTACATATAAATATAAATTAGGCTTTCTTACATATTATAAGATATGGACTATTTTAAACAAACATCAACAATTTGTTTAAAAACCAGTGGCTATCTAACTTGCATAATATGCCCCCCAAATGTTCCTTGCGAAGCACAGTGCTAATCTTAAAAAGTACAGCAGGCTGAGCTTTTATGGCTACGATGTAGCAAGAATATGTGCTGTGTTTCACCTGTTTGTCTAAGAATACCAAAGTCTGAATAAGGAGCCAGTTTACAAACTACAAGGTCTGATTTCTATTTCCATCCCCAAGTTTTCACTTCTCATGCTCCTAAACCAATGTCTTACCATCATTTGCTTTAAAGGCATGAAGTCTGCACTCTGCCGAACACGTTCAAATATCTTTTGTAGTTGTGGATTGATGAAAGCATCATCTATCAAGAAAAATTAAAACAAAAACCAAAACAAGGGCTCAATCACACAGTGACAATTAAAATTAAAACAAAAACTGAAACAAGGGCTCAATAGCACAGTGACAAAAACATGGTGCATCCCACAATTATAAACGGCCTTATTTTCAATCTCTATTATTGCTCTCAAATCACAGCCAAGCATTTTAACTTGTTCAGGTCTACATTATACCATGCACATTCTGTATGTTAAAGTACTGAGCAACTGTTAGGAAGCCATGGATGACCAATACAATTATGTAAATGGAAATATTTTGCACAATTTCTACTCATTCTGCTTGTCATAGTGACAGGATTGCTTCTGATCTATCCCTAGTATTATTTTTATTGCATTTTCATCATGCCATATGTATGTGAGAAAGTGAAAGGGAAGGAGGGAGAGAGAGACTGAGAGAGAAGAGTAGGTGGGTTTAGCTGAGCCCAGTGATAGGCCTAAATTCACCCAGTCAACTTTCACGCCTGAGAGAGGCCAAGATCTTACAGTCTCCCGTTTTACAGGCCAGCACTTTCACTATTACACAAAATCTTTACATTTCTATTTCTATCTCACAAGGTTCGCAATAGTTTTGTTCAAGAAAGATTCTTGGAACAGGAGCTGCAATTCAGATTCAAGACCTTCTGAAGGGACACAGAAAAAAATACAGTCCTGAGTAGGAAAGGAAGAAATACAGTTTTGAGGGATTATAGTATCCCTCAGAAGGGATGTGGTCAGCTTTTTGAAAAAAAAAAATTGTTGGAGAGATTAAGAATGAAAATAGAGTAGGTTGTCACCCATTCTCATTCTCAACTAGCCACATTCCAAAAGTAGGCTTAATGGGCACAAAACTCAAACATTCCAGCACTTCCAAAATGCAGGAAGGCCACAAAACAGATAGTACATGCAGACCAAAGATCTGCCATGTGTTACAGCAAAATCTGGAATGTTAGATTTCATATCTAATGCTATTTTTAGAAGCAAGTAGACAGTCCTATAATGTCATGTGCTTTTAAGAAAAAGTTTGAAATCTACAAACAATGCTGAAGCATCATCTATTCTATATTTGTCCCCCTAAATCAAAATAAAACCTCTTGATTAAGCAGCTATTCTAGTGATGATCATTACAACTTAATTCTCAAAAGGTTCCTCTTTCACTTCAGCCAAAAAGCAGGGTGTGAATTCTTATCAATGTGACCAGATAAGTCTCTTTCTGAGCATATCTGCGTTGCTTGCAGTACACCAGCAGGTCTGGCAAGCCTTCAAAGACTCCTGAAAGGAATCATTCTGAAGTGGGATAACATAAGAACAATCCATAGATTTAGCAGAGGCACCAAATACATAGCCTATAGCACGTGCAGATGACAAAGGCCTTTAAATTGCATACTTATAATTTTAGAAGAGGTGGTGGAAGGTTATGGGGAAACCATTTTAAAAGACAAGAGACAGAACAGAGAGCAAATATAACGTGGACTCACCTGCTAGGGTTGGCAAATCAGGAAATCAGTTGAAAGTAAGGTCACACAAAAGAGTGAGCAATGAAGGAGAATAGATTAAGAAAATGAAGCAGAGCTACCATATAGCATTATACATTCCCTACCACAGCCCCCCCCAAATTAGTGGCTTCCAGATATGCTGAATTAAATTTCTCATTATTCTGACTGGGGGTTCTTGGCAGTTCTCATCAAACATATTGGAGGACACTATCTTAAGTAAAGATTTCCTTCATTATTCAGCACACTATGCACTCCATTTCCGAGTTTTCCTGCATTTCCTACATTGAACAAAGACTTTTCTGCAAGTACCTCCAAGCAATGCTGCACCCAGCTGAAGTAAACAAAATGAATTTTTCAAAGAAATAAGTACTCTTCTTGGTAACCATTCTTTTATAAACACAGATAATGCATAAAACTCAACTGGGTCTTTTTCCCTAGTGAGTTGTCTAAGCAACACTAACCATAAAATAGAGTTGGCAGTAAATTTTAGGGCATGAAACTACAGGCTGCATTAACCTATTGCTGACAGTAGAGTGAGCTAAACCTCTGGCGCAGGCAGCCCAATTTCCTCATCCTTTTCAGAGTAAGAACAGTAGCAGAATTCAGAGAAGGAATACAATTTCTATGTCCACAGATTCTGTTAATGTTGTCTTGGTTTAGGTTTTGTTTACCCCCTTCAAACCTTCCAGAAACTTTGCAATGCGATGCTAATAGGAATTTTTTTTATTTTTAAGCAAAGGAAAGGCTGGGCTGGACTGCCAGCTGTTATGGAAATATTTCTCCTAACTAAACAATTCTGGTAATTTTAACAATTCCAATTCTGCATCCTCTGGGATCTATATTTCATTTTCTTTTACAATACATTCAGTTCTGTATTTGGCCAAAAGAAACTGATAAACTGCTGGATTGAAATGGCATAATTTGTATATTTGTCACATAAACAAAAATTTTCTAGCCCAAAAAATTTCCAGAATGGGAGCCATGTTAATCTGTTATACCAACATGCTCAGATGTCTAAAAGATTAACAAATAACTCCATTAGCAATCTGAGACATTCCTCTAAATTTAAAAAAATGTGGCATGAGGGCCAGGGCTGTGAAAGGTTGTGGATTCTTAACATAAGCTTTCTTGGTTAACATTTAATATCTGCGGGGCAGATTCTAATAATTATAGTAAAAGTTTATGTGGCTCTACCTATCTATCTAGTTACCAAGCTATGACAAATAACTTCTCTATTTACAAAATCTGAATAATAAGATATCTCACATATGCAATTACAGTGGTGGATTACAGGGATAAATTGCAGCAGCATCTCTTAATATATTATTAATCCCATAGAGAAGAGAAACATAATTTTTCCAACATCCTGCTTCTCACAAGCCAATTACCTGTATTTGGAAGTCCCCAAACCAGGCATCAAGACAGTAGCCCTTTCTTGTCAGTTTCTGAGAAAGTTCTCTCTTTCATCTGATTCTGAAGGTAAGGCTATCTTGGCCACTAAGCCATTCAATTCACTCTTTATTATTTAAAACAAATGAAGTATATTTTTTTTCTTCTGAAATCTAAATGATTTCCAGGACTTTTTTATTTCTCATATTCCTTTAAAAATGCAACTTTATTTTAAATATGGAGCTTCAGCTACATTTCTTTAATAAGATGATTGACCAATGACAAGGGTTTATGCACAGAAACCTTCATCAGGCTAGATGTTTTGCACAACAAAGGAAGGAGAAAAGGCTGGCATGGCATTAAAGCTACAAAAATTCTACTTCAATATTGATATACTGAGTGGATTCATACAACATGCAAAGCCAAAAGCAAACATTTGTTATGGCTGAATATGTGGTATAAATTCAGCAACTGTACTTCCCAAATATAATTTATAACTTAGCATTACATATAAATCTTAGCAACTGTAGCTTATTCAACATTTTGTAGTTAAACAATCCATGGTTTAGCTTAGAGGATCAACCCAGCTATTATACTCAAAAGGTGGTATGCAATCCTACACTCAACATCCATACACTCGTCTACAAATCCCAGTTCCAAACTTCCTGAATTGTGGAGGGAAATCTGAGGAAGAATTTTAACCATATTCAAATTGATAATTATATTCATCTAGATATTTTTATAAGTCCTTTCAGCAATTGGAGGTACAATGGCACAGCGGATTAGTGCCGCCAGTTATGTCGACCAGAAACGGCCAGCACTCTGGCAGATTCGATCTGCAAGCTCCACATGACAGGGTGAGCTCCCATCACTTTGACTCCAGCTTCTGCCCACCCAGCAGTTCGAAAGCATGTGAAAATGCAAGCAGATTAATGGGGACCTCATTTGGAGGGAAAACTGCTAGCCAGCAAATCAATGGAGCAGTGAGTCGGTGTGACGGAACAGCGAAAGTCGGCATGAAAAACTTGCTTGTCCTGGGGGCGGAGCAAGTCTTGGAGGACGCCCCAGATATGAACATCGCCAGCCAGCCGAGGGGGGCAGGGTAAAATAAAAAAAGAAAAATGTATAATCCTTAACCTATGTAAGCCACCAAATAAATAAATAAAAATTGGAAATGTAGTATTTTCATAATTTTCTACTCAGAACAGAACAGAAGTGGATTAGATTGATTCAGCATACTTTTTGAAAACATAAGTAAGTTAATAACTACTTATCAAATTTAACAAGGACTCCAGGTAGAGATATGCAGTTTTAGCAGAATCAACCTCGAGTTGATTCTCTGAGATTTGAGAATACATCAAGACTATTGAGATGATGAAAAAACATGTAACAGATGTCCCTTTAAAGGGTGAGAGAACCTTTAGAGATTTACTGAGAAAGACATATTCGCTATGTACAATCTTCTGAAATTACATGTTGATGCCCTCTAGAATGAGGTACTCCCTGATATCTGAACAGCTCCCATCCTGCTGGTAGTTTGAAGAGCCTTAAAGACCTGGCTCTTCGCCCAGGCCTTTGGAGAAGATGAATGATGCCCCTTTCTTAATTTTTGTTCCTTCTCGGTTTATTTTGTCGTTGTTCTTCTGTCTTGTGCTGTTTTTGTGGGGGTTTTCTATTCTTTTTTTGAAATGTTTTAACAACTATAAACTGACTGGAATAGTTTATTATACATTTAATAAATTATTTATTAATGTCATCTATTATACATTTAATAAATTATTATTATCCAGTACTGTTGGATATGCTCACCTATCCTTGCCTCCTTGTTTTCCTCAATGCATACTTCATTCCAATGAACTTAAGAGAGTTTAAAAGGATATGATCAAAAACCTATATGAGCTATTCTATTTACCTTGAATGCTCAGCATCTGTCCCAACTTCAGTGCAGCACCTCGAACCTTACACAGGGTGCTCACAATTCTTTCAGCATTTGCTTCAGAGAGAAATGGACTGGAATCCAAAATAGCCTTCTTTCCTGGAAACCAGCAGAGTACAAAATATTTAGAAGTTTAAGGAAATAGATGCTAATATTAATACATTGTACAAACAATGTAATTCCAATCTTGGAATTCCTTATTTTAAAAAAATAGAGAAGGTAAAAGTAAATTTATTTTTGGCATGAGAAAGCAACAGCTCAGGTTGCAGCTGAATACTATACTCTCCTGCCCAACCCGTCTCCATTAATTTATCATTTTCTGATCACAAATGCATCTCCAGCATGTAACCTATTAAGGAGAAAGTTAACGATTAAGGAAGTCAAGAGTCCTTTCCTGAAATACTAAACAAATAGAGATGTGTATCAGCAAAATGAGAAATGAAGCGGCATCCCTGACACATCAAAGTTGCCTAACTCAAGCACACAGTTCTACAAAACTGTCAAGAGCCAGAATGCAAATTATATAGTAAAATATGCAACTTAAATCCTGTTTAAAACAATGTTTAATTCTTAACTAAAAGCCATTCTTAACTATATTAATCTGGAAAAGATGGTAATTTGGTCAAAGAAGCAACTTAATGCTGTAAACAGGTCGAAAGGGAACAATTTACACAAAAAAATAATGTGGGGGTGAATATTTTTTTCCACCCTGCATAGGTTTTGTTACATTTACATTTTGTTAAAAATGAGAAACATGTTATTTTCTAGATTGTAAACCAATCAACAAATGGCAAATAAATTCATTATAATATTAGCAACTAATCAGAAATTTAGAGATGCAGTTGGAGTAAAATGCTCCTCCCAACACAGCAGAAAAATAAAAACAATGAACCATTTACCTTTTTAATTTATTTATTAAATTTATATGCTGCCCACTTCTTCCTCTCAAGCAACTTGTATATCAAACATTATGTCTAAAAGTCCAGCTGCGACTTGTTAAATGGTCACTTGGTTTTATCACTCTTCAATATGCTAGGGAGCAATAAGGTTTACTTACTTTTTATGTATACACAATAATCTTTACAAAACTGAAGAGAGATATTTTTATTCTATTCTGATGACTAAGTTTATATTTATTTACAAGGAAAGAGTGGTTAACAGATCTGGGAATGCCAGGATATGTTGTCTATTAGACATAATTTGCTAATATGAAAATCCCACTGAGATTTTTTAACAATGTATACAAGTTAGAAAATTATATAATTAAATGATATAAACAGAAAATTCAAGTTAATGAAACATTTGCTCATCCTATAGATAAAGCAAGGACTGAACTATTTAGATGCTCACTGTACAGCTTCATATACAGCACGAAAAAATGACAAATGTTCTAGCCAAAAGCCTATCCTGGCTTCCATAGCAATTCCAGGATAAATTGAAAACTCACAAATTGAGATATTCTGCCAGTTCTTTAGGGGCTATGATTATAAAACATAGAAAACATATATTTTTAATTTCCTATAACTTAACCAGTGCCTATTTTGGTTCTCATTTATGATGTTCAACTGAAAAACTCATTACTTAATACCTCCTATGTTGTACATTTTTTTCTTTAGTGATTTGCAATATGTTTTCTCCTTCTAAAGATCAAAAAGCAAATCAAGGTTTTTAACAACTTTAAATTTCATTGCCTCTAGCTAATGCCCTTCAACCTCAGCTTACATCAATAATTTTAGCCACTGATTTAGAGGATGACAACTTGGGGCTAGAATCATTGGATAATGATCAGATGTTTTCTGCAGGGCATTTTGTCCCCCTTTTGTGTCAGTCTTCTGAGACAGGCCAGATGAGGAAAAAGAATAGTGAAACTCTACTGTTACAGAGTATAACAACAGAATCTTCACAGTTTCTTATATATTCCCTCACACCAAACATAATCAAGATGGACAATCTTCTGTTTTTTGCTCATTCTCTCCTCTCTTTCAAGACTAAGCTGGTAGCTGACTACTGAATATTTTCTTCAAAGCCACACACTCTGTGTATGTGTGTGTGTGTGTCTGGGTGTGTGTGTCTGTGTGTGAGAGAGAGAGAGAGAGATAATGAATATACACCATCATATTGAAGAAACAGGAAATGGCAACCCACTCCAGTATCCTTGCCAAGAAAACCCCATGGACAACAACAAAAGGCTAAAAGATAGGACATAAGAAGAGGAGCCTCTCACATCAGAAGGAATTACAAGTAGCTCCAGAAAGAGTGAAATGGCTGGGCCAAAGCTGAAAG
>JANHZU010002094.1:166975-179048 GCA_032468055.1 Acrochordus granulatus | reverse complement strand
AAGAAGCTGAAAAATATAAAATGAATTAGTCTGGGATTGAATCCATGCAAATAAAAGGAAAATGGAAATCTTCCATATAAGAGTTGAAGAAATAAAGTTGCCAATGGAAAAGTTTGCGGTTTGTCAGGTACTGCTGGATTTAAGAGAAAAGTGTTTTTTCTCAGACTGGGAGGGTCCTAAGATGTGAATTAGACAGAATTGATAGAATAAATTTGCCTCTAGAATAGAAGAAGACTTTTGTTTAGGGATATTGTAGTTCAGTTTGCAATAAGATTCACTGAAGAGCAAACACTGCAAAAATAGCAAAATTGAAAAAAATATGCATTTTTTTTCCAGAAAAGCAACTGGACATTTTTATTTGATATAATTGGAAAACATTTTGTGTCCTGTCCAGAAGACTTTTTCAGTTCCATGTGGAAAGGAAAGAGGAGGCAAGAATATATGTTTCTCACAAGGTAGGATACAGGGCACACACCAGAAAAAGTTTTCACATAACAGGTTAACAGAGTGACAATGCTGAGCAATAAAGATTTAAAGACTAGTTTTGCCCTTAAGGGTAAAGAATTAGTTTTGTTGAGAGAAATTCCAGTAAGATTTCTGAGGATGAACTGGGATTCAGGTGGTATGTTTATCTGGGGTGTGGAATTTAAAATCTAAATTTAAAATCAATTCAATGTTTAAAGGCTGTTTTAATAGGTAAGTTATTGTTCTGTGGACTTTGTATGTAGGATGATTGTCTTAGACTCAATAGCTGAAGTTCACTTCCCACATGAAGTTTTCTAAAGGAGTGAGACAAGATCAAGACTGAAAGGTATTAATACTGATAATCCTTCTGTGGGAAGACAACTTAAAGAGGGTACTAATTATTTCAATGTCTGGAACATTTGGCTGATGAACTGGAATAAAGGAATCTTTGTGGATGGACAATGATTTTGGGATAAGTTTATATGTTTAGATGAAATATTGTGTAGATTAAAAATTAGAATAACTAAAATATAGATAGAGTGATAGAAAGGTAATGTTTATCATGGTATATGATTTTTATTATATTAATCTTATTAAATGGAGAGAGGGGAGCATATTTTTCTTTCCTTTTATATGGATTCATGGACAGATGTTCATATGGCGCTGGGTTGGGAGTAATGTGGGAGGGTGTTTTGTTTTTTCTCTTTTTGGGGTTATATGTATTAGAATTTGTTATTTGTTACATTGTTTTTTGTAACTGTTGTGTTTTTTAAATTGTATGTTAGTTGCATTTTATTCTGTTGAAAAGTAATAAAATTAATTTTAAAAGTTACATTTTTTTGTAAATATTTATTCTCCTAATACAGGGTTCCTATTGATATAAATTAAAATATATTTTATTTCCATCAAGTTTGGAAATGAAAATTCTTTAATCTTCATTTCTTTTTATACAGCTATTTTTTACACTACCCTGGTAAACAATTAGAATGTAAAGATATTATAGTCACTGAACCTTAGAGGTTTAAATGCTGATCCCAAATTTATTAATCTGAAATCACTTGTCAGAACATAATCAAATTCTTTATGTTGATAAACTTCTTTTATGCTGTAAAAACATATTTAAAACAGAAAAATATCTGTTTAGAATTTCATATATCTGAAATTGCACATTTTTTAAACTTGTTTGCTTTGGAAAAAAATGTTTTTCAGTACTTTTATTAATACATAGGCCCAATGGAAAAATAATGACCTCTTATCTTTACTTCTGTGTAATTCGTGTATTTCCTATGCTTGGTTGATCTTCAGAGAAGTTGGATTTTTAATTAGACTATAAAATATAAGTTAAATTAATGTGAAAATATCTAATTGAAACTGAAAAGTGAAAGACAAAAGGAAATAGAGTCTACTTAGCCAGTTTTAATTATTTCACAAATCTTATCGAAAGAAGAGAGTTGCTTTTAAAGTCCAAACTTCCTTTGGTTCATTCATATTGATTTAATTGGAATTTCATTTAAAAATATACAGACCGCCTCTTCATCCCATTTTAACATGCCATCAATTAAAGAAGTAATCAGACTAAGTTATCAGAACATCATTTTCAATGTCCTGATGACTGATACTGATAATCTATCCAAAAAGTACACTTCCCAGATCCCTGTATGTCCTGCCAGTCTATCGTTTCCTTTTGTAACATAGTTAAAAGAAAAACTCTTAAGGCTTTTTTTTAGTGACCATACTCAGAAATGACATACACAGGAATGGCTGATAATGCTTTTAGTAATTATACCAGTAATAACATTATTTTTATCTTTAAAAGTTGTCACTAACCTTATTGTTTATTGAGAGCCAGTTTGGTACACTGGATAAAGTGGTAGATGAGAAACTTGGAAATGTTAGGTTCTAAATCTCCCTAGTGGGGTGGCTTTCAGCTGGTCACTCATTTTCTGCCCAACCACCTAACATGGATGTTGCTATGGGAAAAATAAGACGCAGAAGCATTGTGTATACTGCCGTGAATAAAGGTGGGTTATAAATATAATACTAAGATCTTAGCCCACATGCTTCTTCAGTGCCCTTTGTACGGCAATAATATTCCATCCTTATTTTTTCATCTGCTAACAGCACTTTTTAAACTTCCCTTGCTATTAAATCAGAACTCTCATGCAAAATTTCCCTCAGCTGCCATTGCCCTACGCAGGAAACTATTTTCTTAATTTTATAAACTTACTGATATACTAATTTATTTTGTTCTGTTTTCTTACATTGTGGCTAGGTTTTATTTCTTATTATTTGTCATTGACCAATGTACAATTTTACTAAACACATATTTACATACATACGAGCTCATGTCTCTATGTATTTACTCAGTAGTGTAATATTCATAGGCAAAATTTCAGAATTTTATTTTTAATAAAATTAAATTTTAAATAAATTATTATTTACTTATTTATATTAAATTTATATTTAATATAAATTTATATTTAATATAAATTAATTCATATTTAATATAAATTAATTTACTTATATTTATATTAAATTATTATTTACTTAATAATTAAATTAATAAATAAACATTTAATTTTGTTTTATCACTTAGGTTGTACATTTAATATCCTGCTATCCACATAGAATGTACTGTAGTAAATGCCATATGCACTTCTCTGTTTTCTTAGAAATATCTTAGATTTTAACAAATCTTATTGTTTTTTCAAGCTAACCTTCATGCTTTCATTTCTATATCATGGCTTCTTGTGCTTTTTTCTTTTTATAAAGTTGTTAGTTGAATTCTTTGCTCAATGACTATAATAAAGATGATAATAACAACAACAATGCTCCCCTCCCATTAAAAGGAAAGTTGACTAAGAGAATTTAATCCAGCATAGCTAATTTCTATTTGTCCCTTATGCAGATATATGGCTGACTGCACCATTCCAATTCATCCATGTAAGAGTAGCAATGGGCATTACTTCTTTACAACAATTGAGGTATGAAAGGAGGCTGGTCATGTGAAAGTAGCATCCTGTCTGCAACATCTAAAATGAGTATCTTTCTCTGAGCATGAGTGAGCCTAGAGAAAAAAAAGATGGGGCTAAGTTCTCCAGGTTTTGAAGATCATATCTGAAGTACTGCATAGTCCTCATGTCACCGGTAGTTATGTCTCCATAATGGCCCTCAACTTGGTGTGTGCCAGGACTTTCAAGGTTTTGTTTTTGAGAGATCTAGAACTTTGTCAAAAGTTTCCTAACCATACTTGCAAATGAAAATCAACTCATTTTCTCCCATGGAACATATTATCTAGTGGTAACATTTCTAGTGATACATTAAAAATAATAAAGAAATGATGGATAACATCAGATAGCTCTCAAATGTACTTGTAGTATGTTCATGGGACTTCCTGGGTAGAAAGGTAACCTACTACTGATTCCCACACCCTGATCATTCTTCAAGTTCTTATATTTAATGCAGACAAAGGATTAAAAAAACTCACTATCATTTCTGCTATGAGAATTTTTCAGGAGCTAGAGAATAGATTTAGCTTAGTTTTAATTAACATAACCAAAGTATCTCCTTTTTAAAGTAATAGCTCCTTTCCTCTTCTTCCTCAAGAAATATTAGAAAGGATTTGCAGACCTCCCCATTCCCTTTGTTCCTTAAACTCAAGAGCCAATAATGTCTGAGTTAAGAGAAAGGCTAAAAACATTTACTATGAGGTATGTGTATTGAACTGCACATTCAAGAAATTTTGTTTTAATAGCAGTTTGAGTAGTAATAATCTGCAATAATCTGAACAGATGTCAGCACCTGAATGATCTTATCTGAGTTCAGAAGATAAGCAGAATTGGCCTGGGCAATATTTGAATGGGAATCCACCATAGAATATCTAGGCTGTGGGTTAGACTGGGAAATTAAAAAAAAAAAATCCTGTAATAGCCAGAAGTATACTTCTGTACACCTGTCAAGAAAACTACATCAATGTATCCATGAAATCACCAGAAGTGGAACTCAAATGAGACTTAATACAGTGGAATAGCCTTCTGAGTGAGCAGCTGTAAAAATGATTGAATATAGAGTGATTCACAGTTTCTAGATTTTTCATTGTATCTTTCACTTTCTCCAGTTTCCTGCTCTTCATACGTTACAAAATAGAATATCTATTTTAATCATCCATTTTCACATCACATTCCTCTTGAAGAATAGGAAATATGTTTGAGACATTAGCCTCATTTGCTAATTAGATAAGAGAAATGAGCACCAGTTTCTTCTTAAAAGCATCCTGCAGTCTTTCAAATGCTGACAATTTCTGTTTCTAAGTTTGGTAGTGTATTGTCCCCTTGGATCAACACTTCTTCTAATGAAGTGTTTATACATAAGAAATCTATTCCTGTAAATAAACACTCTAAAATGAAAAGTGCCAGTGAAATTAGATCACTCATAAAATCAGCAAAATCTTATGCCTTTTCTAAGGGTCATTATCTTAGTTTGCCTTCTCCCTGCTCCTGAAAATATGCTGCAGTTAACTATAAGAATGGCTTCCCCGTCGAACCAGAATTTTATTTGGTTTACAAGAAAAAGAAGTGAAACAGTGGGTAAATATCCTATTCAGTAACTAATTTTTACCATTCTACATGATGAAAAAAAATATTTAATTTATGACACTGTTAGACTCGAAGGATCAGGCTTAGTCAGTGAAGTTCTAGGTCACAGATTTATTGATGCCACAAGGTCACAAGGATTTCTCCAACTGCCCACCAAACACCTGCACTCCCCAGATAAGGATAATAGTCCTCATGAGGGATTGGACCTTTGGTGTTCATGCATGCATAGTGAGTGACTCAAGGCTGATCCCCCTCTTAATCCCTGTTTCTGCCCTTCCTTCTCCCACAGGCATTTTCATCATAGACTATAAATACATTCCATAACTGCAGAGCAGAGAAGTGTGAATGAAGACAAGCTGGGGAAAGCAAAACTGATTTTTTTAAAAAATATATTTCTTTATAATTTTTATTTTTCTCCTTTTAAAGAAACTGCATTATCTTTATTTTTTAAATTTAATTACATTTATATGGCTGCCCATGTTGCAAAGCAACTCTGGGCATCAGGGGACTCAAAAATCCAAGTATTCTATTTCTAGTGCAGCATAAAGATAGTTCTGGTTCACTACCAAATTTTTACAGTGTTTCTCTTCTATATACACGCAAACACAAAAATGCAGGGCATCAAACATTTATAAAAGCAACATACACCACTATCATCGTACTTCAACAAGTTGCAACATAGGGTAAAATTTATTAAGCTTGTACAGGCTTCTTGATGACAATATATTTTTCATCTATAATATTATACATTTAATTACTAAATAATATTCATCAGTCTGAATGTTATACAATGAAGAGTTAAAACTCTATGAGACTTTTCCAAATAACCTTCAATGGCATATAGTGGCTTTTTCTAACTGGATCATGTCACTTCTATGGAAATTACAAGAAGCACTGAGGAAAAAGTCTCAGTCTGCAAAGACATTAATTTTAGAAGTTTAAGAACGATGAAGGAAATGTTTCATCTGCATCATGCATTTTTCAAAATACACCCCACTCCGTGTTATTGTTAATCTATTTTCCCTTTTGGGGGAAAAAGATTTTGTTTTCATTTTTTTAGAGTTCATCTTTCATCCTCAAGAAGGCCTATTTATGTGGTTACTTGATTCAATACTAACTTGATGGCATGTAATCAATTAATTGTTCATCTCATTATCTGAAAAAGACAACTGTATTTCCAGAAAAAAATCATGATTACATTTTTTTATAATTTTAGAATTTTATGTAACTTTTCTTGAGTGAAGAATGTCCATATTTAAAGGAAAAAAGATCAGGAGTAGGAATCAGTGTACAGCCTCTCCTTGTTTAGTGACCATAATCTATTCCAGTGACTTTGTAGTTACATGAAGTGGTTCATAAATGAATACATGACAGAGAGAGAGAGAGATAAAGAAAGAAAGAAAGAAAGAAAGAAAGAAAGAAAGAAAGAAAGAAAGAAAGAAAGAAAGAAAGAAAGAAAGTTGCAGAGAGAGAGATAGAGACAAAGATGGGAAGATACTATCAAGTTTGCTGGTTGCTGCAGATTCATTTAGGTAAAGATCTTTCATGTCACTTCTCCAAAGAGACTCTCACTCCATGTGATTTATTGTCAGGTACGGAAATTAATCATAAGCATTGATTGGAAAATGATTTTTTTTACTGTCATTAACTACTGTTTGTTACTACTGTATCTGCATACAGTCACTAACCAAGATAGTAACTAAATAAGGAGTGGCTGTATGTATATAGATTATACCTATTGGCATCTCCTTATATTAATAACCTACTTTCCTGGGATTGCCCATGAGCCTGTAAAAGATGCAGCTGCTTTAAAGATTTACCAACAGGTGGACGCCTGTTGATCCTTTGAATCATTTTCCTTTTTAAATACAGATTCCTGCGTTGACCTAAAATGTATAGTCAAATCTCTAAATGAGTCATTGATAGTTACCATATTCTGTTTTCATCTGGCTGCAAAGAACAGCAGATTCTTTCACGAAAATTATCAGTGACCTAACTGGATGCCTAAGGTGCATGGACACTGTTCCCTTCCCACCAGAAGGGTCGGTACTTATCTATCTAAGAATTCCTAAATATCTCCCAACTACTATGCCCCTTGATATGCTATTCATATGTATTATATGCTATTGTAAACATTGCATCCAATAACAGTTTTCTTCATAGTATGACTTATGTAAATTATTTGATAATCATTTGTGTGAAAGCATCTTACATGAATCTAGAAAAAATCACTATAGAACCTTTATTTGGCCTCCTTGATACTAGGTATCGGTATGTTGACAATATTTTTGATAAACTATCACATGCTATCTTTGCTTCTTTGTGGCCTCTCTCTATATGCTGATACTGGGGTTCCACCTTATTTATCTGAGGGATTCTGGGGGATAAATCACCACAAGAGGTGCCTGGAGTGCCATTGAAGAAAGACAAAGAGTGGGTCTAATTGAACATGAGTAGTAGCCCATAATCTGAATATACATTTTAAGAATAAGGGCAGTTGATCAGCATTGTTTTTCCACCCTTACTATGTCCACTAACAGCCATCCAATAGCCCTGTTTGAAGTGATTAGTTTCTTGCTCAGGAAGGACAAGCCTCAGGAAGATTTTTAGGGCAATTATGAAGAATAGTTAAATCATGTGGCAGATGATATTACTCAGATCTGCTCAGTTGTCAGTTTCAGTTGATATTCTTGATGGGTGGGAGGGTGTCTTGTGGGATTATTTGGAATGAGTCTGGCTCTTTGAATTCTGATAAAATGGACAGATTCTAAGTTCAGCCAATTGTTTATTAGATCCAGGTCCCACCTGGGTTGCTACAACTGCTGCGAGGTTGAGTAGTGTCAGCATCTTTGAGAGACAGGGTGGTGGTAAAGCATCTCTTTCTCAAAAGGCCATCACTAGATGTAATGATCATGGACCCATTTATCATTCAATCTCTAAACTTTCCTTTTTATAGAAGTTTATTGAGAAGGTCACTGGGCAACAGCTCCAGAGGATCATGGATTATTCAGACCCATACAGTTTAGAGATACCATTGGTCATGCTTGCTGATGACTTGTGAGAGAGTCAGAATCGGAGTCACATGTTCTAGCTATTTTCCCAGACCTTGGGAAAGGTTGGTTCTTGAATCCCCACAGGATATTTTGTGATTTATGTGTGATTTATATTCTGGATGCATATGATCTGTATTTCTCTTTTTATTATTTCTTGTACTTTAAGCACAAGTTACCAGGTGTCATTTGGAGTCAAGCAGCCTCTTAATCATATAAATAAAAGTAAATAAATAAAAGTGATCTAAAATCCAGAGACTCATACTTAAATAATGTAGAAAGGTCACATTTGAATTGGAAAATTAATCATTCCACTTATTTAAACTGCCCAGCTCCCAAGCACCACTTCAAAGTTAAATCATCTTCATCCTCATCAATGTGAGTACTATAATTTCAGCAATGTGTTACCTGTAGCTTTCAGACTGAAACTCTTATTCTAAACTGGGGTTCATCTAATAAACAAAGTCTGAAACATATATAAAATATTCCAAGCATTCTGAGTATTTAATTTCCTACTGATATGCACACAGACATACTATACATATATACTCCAAGCATATAAATTAAGATTCAGATACTTTATTGGTCAAGTATAGTTAGACACACAACAAATTTGACTCCGGTATAGCAACTTTCAGTGTAGTTGCAACCACATTTATTGTATATATCTTTGTTATTACACTGAGACATAATTTTTCCTATTGTTGGCACCTGCAGTGGGTCCTAATCAATGTCATTAACCAAACTCAGGCATTCAGAAACTAGAACTTTAGCACTGAATGTGATGATTTCAAGCACCAATTATGTTGAGTAACCAAATTCTGTTCATAGAAGTATAAAATACACTCCTCCAAACATGATGGAATTACTTCAGCAGTCCTAATTCAATACAACCAATAATTAGGGTTGCTTATTCTTGCAAGAAAATTCAAAGCAAAACCAATTCCTTGAAAGATTTTTAAATATATCTTTTATCATAGATAAAACATTTTAGTTTTGTCCTGCTTAGCAAGGGTTCTGTTTGCATATTCAGACAAATACCATCTATGGAACTAACTTGCGACACTCAGACAGATGTATAATTCGAGATACGTATGATTAATCATATTTCACTTGATAGTATGGTAATTCTATTAATTGAGCCACTGATTTGACACTCCTAATACCAATTACAAGAAGTTTACTCTTATATGTGGGAAATTCAATTAGGTCAAATGCATTTGAAGTATATTTTATTTATTAGATTTATACACTTTCCATTTCACTGCAAATATACTGTATATTGCTATTTCCTTTTTTTAAAAACCACAATAATAATTGATTAGTTGATCCTTTTCTCTCTTATAAATTAAAAACTACTTTTCCTACTGAGATAGCAGAGCATGAGAAGTACAATAAGAAACATCCAAGGAAAATATATGTAATTTGATATGAAATGAAATGACTTCTAGTATCCATTTTATATTGATTGGATGAAGAACTTTTATGTGGCGGAGAGAGTGACCCCTAAACCTGTGCTATGAAGACTCATATTATAAATCATATACTATATGATTACAGTTTTTTTGGGTTTATCTAAATTTGGTAGAGGAGTTATAGTGTTAGTTCTAACACTTTTTGGATGAACTACTTGTTGATTATCTTGGTATCACTTTGTCACTAAGCTATGGGAGGGAAGCCAATATATCCTTTATGGCATACAGCACTTTAGGATTCTGTTACTCTGTGAAATTCTTTGGGCAAATGGCCTAATTTAGTTGGCACAATATTGTCTGTCCATGGGAGAAGTATTTTGTTCTATAAAATAAAAGTTGGGAATCAGACTGGGATATTTCTTATTGCTTTCATTTATTGTCAAAAATCTAAGTGCTACAAGGACTTCTAAAATCTTGCCATTACTATCCTGTACCCTATACTTTTTAATATTATTGGAAAAAGTTATTTTGACTTGAAATGACTTCAATATATGGGTGATATTTTACTTATATTTGGAAATTATCCTAAGATGTGGCCAGTGTTATTCACCAATTAGGTGGCTGTTCCCCAATCGCTTATATTGGAGTTCTTCACTCATGTTTGTGACTTGCATCTGGTCACTCCACTGATACAGCTTAATGTTCAAGTAACATAGTCTCAGTTTTGTACAGGTATCCTTTTTAGGAGCAAGAGAGGATCCCAGGCAAATGAGGTTAATAAAAAGGCATTCAATTTAATGGTGTTTTACATAGGAGCAATAGTTAATAGATGAGATCCTTCTGGCTGATTAGAGAGTTATTATTATTTATATGCCAAATATCTTCAGAAATGATTATTGGAAGTAGGAAAGAGAAGCATGAATTAGGAAAAATCACCTTTCAGATGAATTTAGCTGAAAAAAAAAATGGAAATCATGCAAGAATTGGATTAATGCTTTTCTGTGGCAGATATCTGCCACAGAAAAATAGTGCTTTTAACAAGGTAATTTCTGTTTTAAGACCTAACCAAATAATTTTTATACCCAATTGAAGAAACATTCATACTGAAGCAATCTTATTTCCATTAATTTCAGACAACTTAAAACTTTCTCATTTCAGCACGAGATTTTTATCTATTGTTTGCATTCATTTATTAAACAAGATCACAGCTATATTCTGGGGAAAGTACATATTTAAATGCAAGTAATAAAACTGAAAACATAGAATCTTACCTATCTGATAGAAAGGAGGGGAAATCTTATAAGCCAAGAGATGAGAAACACAAATGAAGCAAGGACAGAAATATCACAATTAGAAGTGTACATAATCCAAAAGCTCAATCAGAAGAGTAATTTTATATGCTTCAGTTAGAAAACAGTTTAGCAGAACCCAAGGTTAAGATGAGGAAAATTAAAATATAACACTCACTCTCACACACATACGATATATATATGCCAACATTTCTGTACTTTAACATAGAAGCCCATGCCAACCTTCTCTGAACCAATACATAAATATACCACTGACGCTTATTGCCAAAAATTTCGTCTATGTTTTTATAGTTGCATCTACATACAAATATTTGTGCCAAGCTGAGCATATAATAACATATTACAATAGTCATGTATCAACAATTCCAGAGCAGGATATGGTCTCATGTTGTGTTCTTTTAAAAAGGTGCAAACTCTTATAGCTGTACAACAAAGTATTAATCAACAAAAGACACTGCCATTGCATCATAGCACTAATACAAGGATCCAAATTTTTTTTTCCATTCATTCCATTCAGAATTTGCAACGGACTTTGCTCCCTAATTAATGTTCTTCCTAATAGATGGGCTTGCTCTGGAAAAGTGGAAATATTCTTGCTTTACCTGTGCAGGTTTGTTCAGATTTAAAATATTTTTTATGAATCCTTAACCAGTTGGTCTGACTCTTCCAGGTGTTAAGCCCACATTTTAAGAAGCCTTGCATTGGTGCCATGGATTCATTTTAAAATCATTTTAGTTAAAAGAATGCATATATATGAGAGCCAGTTTGGTGCAATGGTTAAGGCATCAAGCTAGAAACCAGGAGTCTGTGAGTTCTTGTCTCACCTTGGTCATAAAACAGCAGCATGACCTTAGTCAGTCCCTCTCTCTCAACTCTAGAAAGAAGCAGGCATTGGAAAACCAGTCTGAAAAATGTGGGCAAGAATACTGCAGACCCTAGTCCAGGCAGTTAGCAAGAGTTAAAACTGACTCAGAGGGATGCACACACAAAAATGTTTTAAACTGATTTTTCAATTTTTTAAAAAACTCCAGATATATACAGTATTCAGTATGGAATCAGCCCATATGTCATAGAAAAGCTAAAGAAAGATGGGAGGTGTTTGGGAAAGAGAAAGAGATTACTTAGACTGCAAAGTCTTTACCCTCTTTCATGTCTCTGTATACTGAAAAGACCTTGTTCCCCATAATAAAATGCTCTTGATCAGTTGAAAATACAAATGTGTTGCTGCACATTTGAGA